>CAUYQV010153197.1:0-52267 GCA_963574575.1 Galagoides demidoff
TTTTTGAGACGGAGCCTCAAGCTATCCCCCTGGGTAGAGTGCCATGGCATCACAGCTCATAGCAACCTCCAACTCCTGGGCTTAAGCGAGTCTCCTGCCTCTGCCTCCCAAGTAGCTGGGACCACAGGCGCCCGCCACAACGCCTGGCTATTTTTTGGTTGCAGCCATCATTGTTGTTTGGTGGCCTGGGCTGGGGATTCGAACCTGCCACCTTAGGTGTACGTGGCTGGTGCCTTAGCCAATTGAGCCACAGGCGCCGAGCCTGTTACATGCTGTTTTTAACATGATTTTGGTATAAAACTTGGATTGTGTATTGTTTGTCATGGAGAATAATTTAGAAGGCCTTTTGTTCTGGAAGGTGTCCTGCGGTCAGGCTCCGTTCCTGTCTGTGCTGTGCTCTTTGCTGTACTGCAGGGATTGGTCAAAGACGCTGCCTATCCCGGCTCGCTCACTGCTGGTGCTCTGGATGGGATTTGGATCCTGCCAATGAAATGCGCTTGTAGGAAATGTAAGAGGCAGAGGCAGGTGGAGGTTCTCTGGGGTGGCCTCAGCAAGTCAGAGGATCTGCCTGTGTGTCTGCTGGAGTCAAACTCTACGCCGCAGGGGGCAGTGACTAGTTTTACAGGTTTGTAAGCAGTGGTGTTTTCTCCTGCCCAGTGGTTTCTAGCCAGGAAGGTGTGACCATGGGTAGTGGATGGCAGTGATCCCTTGACTTCCTCACCCCTTCTTGCAGCTTTGTAGACACCGAGTCCTATACGGTATCTACTTCTGATGGACAGACCTGGGAGGCTTTGGTTTTCTAAGCTGAATGTTGGATGATGCTACTTTACAGTGATCCATTTGGTAAGTAACAAGATTTCCTGAGACAGTTTTGTATTTGTGCATTAAGTTGATTGGGAGGGTTCTTTTTTTTTTTTTTTAGTTTATACACTTATAAGCTGTGCTGTGAGGGCCATTTCTGGTTGCTAAATATTTTAGTTCATAGGCATTTTATATGTGGCCCTTAAGATGAATTTCTGGGTAAGGCGCATGGACAATTTAAAATCCATGCATCTAGCAGGCCCCGCAAAGGCGCCGCAGGTGCTTCCGACCACCAGGATAGAGCAAGTGTCACGATCAAGTGAGTCACACAGAATTTTTGGTTTCTTACTACGTATGAAAGTTATGTTACATTACACTATAATCTATTAAGTGTGCAAAATAGCATTATTTCTAAAAAAAAAAAAAGTGTATATACCTTCATTAAAAGTACTGTGTTGCTAAAAAGTGTTGAAGGTCATCGGAGCTTCCAGTGGGTCATAATCTCTTCCTAATAGAGGGTCTTGCCCCTCTGCTGATGGCTGCTGAGTCATCAGGGGGGGTGGTTGCTGAAGATTGCGGTGGCTGAAGCAATTTTTCAAAATAAGATACTTAAGTTTGCTGTGTCAATTGACTCTTCCTTTCAGAAAAAGATTTCTCTGTAGTGTGTGATGCTGTCGGAGAGCATTTTACCCACAGCAGGACTTTCACATTATAGGCAATCCTCTTAAATCCTGCCTCTGTTTTCCTCATATAAGTTTATGTAATATTCTAAATCCTCTGTTGTTATTTCAGCAATGTTGAGAACATTTTCACCAGGAGTATCTTCTATCTCCAGAAACCACCTCTTTGCTCAGCCATCGGGACCCGCCCATCACCTGTGCAAATACGATCATCAGTTGGCAGCAGGTGGGTCACGTCTCTGGGCTCCACTTCTAGTCCAGTTCTCTTGATGTTTCTACCACATCTGCACTCACATCTGCAGTGACTTCCTGCACTGAAGTCCAGAGACCTCACGGTCATCTGTGAGTGCTGGAATTAACTTCTTATCAATTCCTGTTAGAGGGTCTTGCCCCCCTGCTGATTTCGACCTCCCTCATGAAGCATATTCTTAGTGGCATTTAGAATGATAAATCCTTTCCAAAAGGTTTTTAATGTACTTTGTGTTACCTAGATCTATTATAGGAATCATGGTCTATGGCTATAGTCTCATAAAATATGTTTCTTAAATGTAGTAATAAGACTTGAGGTTACTCCCTGATCCTTAGGCTGCAGAATCCTGGGTTAGCAGGCATCATATTCCGGTACTCTCCATCAGAGCTTCTGGGTAACCAGGTGCATTGTCAATGAGCAGTAATATTGTGAAAGAAATCTTTTTCTCTGGGCAATAGTTCTCAACAGTGGACTTGAAATATTCAGTAAACCATGCTGTAAACAGTTGTGCTGTCATCCAGGCTTCTTGTTACATTTGTAGAACACTGCAGTGTACATTCAGCAGAATTCTTAAGGCCTCTAGGATTTTCAGACTGGTAAATGAGGCTTGACTTTAATTTAATGTCATAAGCTGCTAAAAAGAGAGCTGGGTTGTCCTTTGAAGCTTTGAAGCCAGACATTAACTTCTCCTCTTTAGCTATGGAAGTCTTAGTATCTTCTTCCCATTGAAGGCTGAAAGTCTTCTTTTACCTTGAAAGTCTTGTTAGTGTACCCAGATTTATTAATGATTTCAGCTAGAACTTCTGGACAACTGGCTGCAACTTCTACATCAGCACTTTCCTGTTATGGAGATGGTTATTTCCTGACACCTGTAGACAAACTTCTGTTAGCTTCAGACTATTCTTCTGTACCTTCTCCTCCCTCTCTCCTCCTGGCATTGAAGATAGTTAGGGCCTTGCTCTGGATTAGGCTGCGGCCTGAGGAAAGCTTGTGAGTGGCCTTGTTTTCTACCTAGACCACTGAACCTTCCTCCAAGCCAGTAAGGAGGCTGTTCTGTGTATCGTTTGTGTGTCCAATGCAGTAGTGCTTTCAGTTCCCTTCAAGAGCTTAAGGGTGAGTGGTGGGGTCACCTCTATGGTTTATCTTATAAGGGTACAAGTGAATCTTTCTAAAAGCAGAGTATTAATATTTTAACTCAATAACTAAGAAAATGACATGAAGGTTATGTTAACCAGTTTGATGAGAGTATTTCAAAGTGTGTATGAAAACAGCACACTGTACCCTATGATTACATTAATTTACACAGTTATGCTATAAGAAATAAAAAAAAATTAAAAAAAAGAGCTTTTCTTGTACATTCACAATCCAGCTGACAGTTCGGCAGGAGAGACCTGGCTTTGGCTTCTCCTGGAGTTTGACGTGGCTTCTTGATCACGCTTAATCATTGCTCTGTTTTGATTTAAAGTGAGAGAGGTGCCATTCTTCCTTTCACCTGAACACTTACAGGTCTTTGTAGTGTTATTAATTGGCCTAATTTCAAATTGTTATGTCTCAGGGGATTAGGGAGGCCCAAGGGGGGAGAGAGAGAGAGAGAGAATGAGGGAGCAGCTGGTTGGTTAAGTAGTTGAAAGGTGCACGATATTTATTAAGTTTGCCATCTTACATGGTAGTGGTTTGTGGTGCTCCAAAATAATCACAAAAGTAACATCAAATATCACTGATCACAGATCACCCTAGCAGAGTAATAACAAAAATGTTCCTAATACTGTAAGAATTATCAAAATGTGACTCGGAGACGCGAAGGGAGCATACGCTGTTAGAAAGTGGCCCCGACAGAGTTGCCAGCTGCAGGGTTGCTGCAAACCTTCAATTTGTAACAAATGTTGATATCTGCAAAGCATAATAAAGCACAAAAAAGGAGTTACACCTATGTGTATGTGTCTGATTTCCTGAATTACTCTGTAGAAGAATCATAGAACTGTTAGTAGCAACAACTGCATATTGGAGTTGAGGCAATTTTACTTTAATGAAAGAGAAGAATAAGGGAGGCAGGTGGGGACCGAGGGGAAGCGTCTGCTCACGGGCATTCTGCGCAGTGTCAGCTAAAACCAGCAGCATTCTTAGGCATTGCAACTAGGATTCTCTCTCTCTTATCAACGACAGATTGATGCCTAGAATCTCCAAAATATTTTGCTGTTGTCCTTCCATGCTAACTACTTAGATGCTTTCAACAGTATTTAAAATAAAATTCCTAACCTTTCTTCCTTTTGGGCTCTGGCCCTGCTTGTCCCCTGAGCAGGTGCATCACGTTGAGAATCCTCAATGCCTTGACAAAGGGTCTGAATAAAACACCTTGTGCAGCCTGCGTGAGGGAAGAATGATGATGTGTTAAAGAGAAATTCTCTCAAGGTTCATGTTTTGTCTGAGTCTAGCCTCAGCCAACTGGGAGTGAGGAAATTAGGAGAGAAGAGGAGCCCTTTTGAGACGTCGCAAACCAGGTGTGGTGCCCCTGCTTACATCCGTGCTCTAGGAGCAGTGGCCTGGCTCTCCCCTCCCTGCTAGTTAATCGTACACATCACTTTCTAACTGTGCTTTCATGAGTTCTTTATCTCTCTTGACAGGCTCTGATAAAGTTCGCCCCCATGCACTTAGCAATGTGCTGATATCTGTCTATCTCTCTGAATAGGTGTATTGAGTTAAGGAAGAAATGGATATTCATACTACCTAGCCACCATGAAATTCCTCCTCCATCACCACACACATACACCTGAAATGAAAGGTAGCTCAGTGTATCCATGAGCCAGGCTTGAAGACGTGTGATTCCATCATGCAAAACATCCTTGCTGAAATTTTCCTTGCTTCATTTCTCTTTTTAATGTAGATAAGCTGGGGATAGATAGGAAGGTCTTTAGAAGGCAGCAAATACCAAAATTAGGCAGACATATTTATATTCTCTTTAGTTTCAAGGGTTAGAAATGGCTCTGGTTTCTGGCATTCCTGATCATAGCAATTTCTTTGGTATAAGTGGATGTGAGCTAAGGCTTTTTATTGGCTTTATGGAATGATCATTTATTTCCATCATCTCCTACTCCATCTTTTTATCAACTAAGCTCAACACATTGTTTTGCTTAGCTCAAAGGTCACAGTTTTGATTTCATTATTTCACTAGATTTATGAGCCAATGATATCTCTATACCTTTTATCTAAGTACATCTCAAATCTAATAACTTTTAAGGTAATCTTTCTTTTAATAGCAGAATTATGTTTTGATGATTTTCAGGTATATTTGGAAGACATAGCTGATTTTCTATTTGTCACAGATAAAATACTTTGAGTTACTCACAAAGTAAGAAAATATTTATGAAGCCCAATCCCAAGAATTTTAAACATGGTTATAGATTTCTGAAAAATTTGTAGGACTATGGAAACTCTAGAGTTATTTCAGCACATTTCCAAGTATCTGAATGCAGAACAGTGACTTTGCTTTGTAGAGTTTTTAAAAAAATGCCAATTTAAACTGTAGAGAATCTACAATTTTTACCAATTTACCATACAATTCCAAGTCTTCCTAAGTGGTATTTTGCAGTTTGAGATTTCCATGGTATATTTTGAGGAACAGTGGTTTTGAGGAGTGTCAGTAGGTGCCACAGAAAGACATGTCTGTGGCCAGATGAACTGAGGCTAAAAAGAATTTTTTTTTTTTTTTGAGATGGAGCCTCAAGCTATCCCTCTGGGTAGAGTGCCAGGGCATCACAGCTCATAGCAACCTCCAACTCCTGGGCTCAAGCGAGTCTCCTGCCTCCTCCTCCCAAGTAGCTGGGACCACAGGCGCCCGCCACAACGCCTGGCCATTTTTTTTGGTTGCAGCCATCATTGTTGTTTGGCGAGCCTGGGCTGGGGATTCGAACCCGCCACCTTAGGTGTACATGGCTGGCACCCTAGCCAATTGAGCCACAGCTGCCCAGCCAGGCTAAACAGAATTAAATGAACTTCCTTACTTAAGGAAGCCCCAGAAACTTTAATATATTTTTGTGGTGTTTCTCCAAGACTTCACGGTTTTCCTCAATTTTTTAACATCACAAAACCCCCCTTTTCACAGAGCAATTTTGCGGTATTGCATTGTACATGTGTTTTAGCATTGGTACAGAAACAGACCAAAAGATTGGCAACGGAAAGACAGCTTTTGGATTTATTTTTAAACTAATTTTTCAAAATACTGAAGAGTTGAACTGATAGGTATCTACCCCCATTTAACTCTTTTAAAGATCAGATGTGATCATCCGTCCACACTTCTCACAGATAGCCACAGACAACCCACTTCCCTGAGCCTCACTGACCTTCTCAGTCTAACTTCCAGCAATTTGTTGCTGTCTTCACGTCTCAGGAGCATCCACAGTGGGAAGAAATCAATCTCCTGCTCCCTGGGCATTGACAGCAACAGCCGGAGAACCTTTCTTCCTGCGCTGGCCTTAGGGGTTTGAATATGGAGTACAGGGCTCTGTGGCATGCAGGCTTCCCTAAATCAGCTCTAAAATAATGAAGCACCTGGGAAGTGTGGGGCACTGTGTTAGCGCTGTGTGACGGAGGGTAAGTGTGGAGGATGGGTCCTTTTTAAAAAAAGTCACATCCTTCTTATGAACCCTAGTGTTCAATAAGGAATTTCACATTATACTTTAAAGTATACTGGGATAATTTTTTCTCAAGCGTGGAATTTTAGTCCTTCATTATTATTCTCTTTACTAGTTAATTAATTATAAATTAATTCAGAAAATATGTATTTCATTAATCAAAAGATGTTACTTTCTGAGATGAAAAACATTAAAAGAGAAGCAGGCATGGAAGTGTAGAAGAATAAGACAGTTCTGTTTGAAACATGTCGAGCATGAGATTCTCCATTAGATATTAAAGTGGAGATGCGAGAGTCTAGAGTTGAGGTAAAATTGGAGGCTGATGTATACTCTCAGGAGTTATTAGCATAAAGATGATATTTAACACATAAGGAGAATAAAGTCATGTAGATATTCTGGGTACACAGGAAGAAGAGAGAATCAGGGACCAGTATCAGAGGGCACAACCACACCCAGATACCAGAGAGAGGAGCACGATGTAGCCTCAGGACAAAGGATGTGACCAAGGCCTTGGAGGGGAAAACCCTCAGTATAGTGTGTTCTGGGAGCCAGCTGGAGACAGTGTTTCAGAAAGTAGGAGAAAATCAAGTCCAATAAGGTGAAGATTAAGAACTTCCCATTGGATTTGGCAATGTTGGGGTCATTGGAGACTTAGAGGAAAGAAGTTTCCATGAAGGGGCTGCCGGCTGCTTTTCAATGGAAGTGACCACACTCCACTGATCCCTCAGGCCTTGGGAACTACCTTGGAGCAAAGCTGCCCATTTAATCACTTAAAGCTTTCGTTCCTTATTTGGTGAGTGCATTTTATCTGGGCTTCAGATAAAATGTTTATCTTTATGGTCTGGATTTTTTTCTTTTAATCTTTGACTCAAACGTGGTGCATGTACACAGAGGATGTGCTTGGATGTGTGATGAAAAGCTGGACGGAGACCCTGGAAACAAAACCCTGCTGCTGAGCTTTTTCTTGTTTTACTGAGGCTTTTTCTTTGTCACCAAAGACCATTTCTTCATAGGATGCTTTCTAGTCAGCACTGTGGTAGCAGAGAGAACTTGATTTGTTCGTTTTTACATGAATAAGAACGCTTTAATTTACGTTATTTCCATTCTTGACCGTGGGAGTTATTTAAAGAAAAATCAGAAGATGGTGGGGTCATACCACTGCCATCACTCTCTAGGCGGGCCTCAATTAAGGAATTAGAGCGAGCTAATTATATATCCTAATATTAAATATCTCCAGGATAGGAGATTAGAAAGGTACTAGGAAATTTTAATAGCTTTCCTTGAAATGTTCAAGCTTTTTCTAATAAATATTATAATTCCAATTTCAGCTGAACTGAGGTCACACCGAGCAGTCAAAAATAGCTTCTTAATCCCATTTGTATATTCTCTATTTTTTCCTAGCTCATATTTCAGTCTGTGTGTCAAGATGGAGAAAATGAGTTATGTTGTCTCTTCCTGCCTCTCTCACTTTTGCTAAAATAAGACAGCCTGACAATGAGCTAAGATATTCAAGGTCAGCACCCAACTGTGCCTCTATTTCTTCATTTGCAGAATAGACTGAGTGTCCCTTTGTCATTTCACCTGAACAGAGGAAGTCTGATTAGATTATTTGGGTCTGTAAGTAACCTCAGCTGTCAGTGGCTTTCTTATACTGCGAGAAAGACTATTTGCTCTACTTGTTATTTAAATCTATAAGAAACACTATTTGCTGTATTTGTTATTTGAAATCTATAAGAAAATTTAGGTAACACAGTTCAGTTTATTTTAACAGAATTTGGTATTAGAGATAGCCAGCTAAGCACCTGAACACCTCCTTCTGATAATGGCCTAACATTTATCGTGGTACAGCCCTAAGGAAGGCCCCAATGCAGGTTTTAAAGAGAAAGAAGCTATGGTGCTAGGTGTTTAATTAATGCATTCTTTGCCTTTTTTTGGGATTGGGTGGTTAGCTGTGCGATTATGAGATAACTTGTAAAATCCAGTGCCTGGCAGGATCATCACATACGGCTGATTTTGGAGACACACATTTTCAACCTCAGTGATTCCTAGTTTTGGTTGCAAGCAAATCTTTAAGAGTGGTAGAATTGTGTCATGTCACAGCCGGTAGATGGCAATATTGCACTTGAAAAACAAACAGATAGATGTTAAAGAGAGTCCAGGCTTCCCAGATGCTACATTGTTTAATAGCTGGTAAACAAGAACTTTAATGCCAATTCAAGGTGTGCCATTTGGAAAATATATTTCAGATGGAGAGTATGCAAGCAACAGATAAATACCTATAAGTGTCAGCATTTACATTTAAAATTGGGCAAGGTTTTAGAGAATGTTTTGTTTAGCTGTGTTTTTCCTCCTAAGTGGTCTCATTTTTCTTTTAATAATGCTTTATCTCAGGTCTTGAGGTTGCTTTCATATTACTGAAAGATGAAGAAGAATTACCACTAAAACCTACAGATTTCCCCCCCCCCCTTTTAAAACTTACATCATTCAGTGAACTGCTATAGAACCAGAAAGACAAAGATCCTAGGGACAAACCACCAGGGGCTTCTCATATTGTCATGTTAGCCACCAGCATCTGCGCCTGAGCCCTGACACTAGACAGGCTTGGGGGAGAAGGGGCTCATTTTGCTCTTCACAATCTGTAGATGTGATTTCAAAGGCAGCCAAGAGAGAAACAAATGAGAAAGTTTTAATTAAAATATAAACACTCAATCAGGCTGAGATTCTAAATCACTTATTTCCAAATTGTGATGAAGAATTCAAATGCATATAAAGACACACTACAAACTTCTAGCAGGAAAGTGGAAACTGAAATGAATCTCAGCCTGAGAAACCTAATACATTGTCATTGGATGGAAAGGTAACCTCTTTCTTCATGACCAGATACTGAAGGCCAAGAAGAAACAGAATTACCATCTTACTGTGATCCATTTTCCTCTGTCACTATGGCATGATTATTATCGCTCAGAATCAAAATTTCATGACAAATATAATCCAGACAAAGAAGCACTATGCTCTTTGGTAAGAATTAGAGATTCGGAACAAAACTGAGCTGCGTGTGTGAAAAGAATTTTAAAATGTATCCAGGCATGTACTATGAAAAATAGTATTAGCACTGGCTGTGCTCTTTCTGGACAGCCCACTCTGCCTCTTGTGAGAATGAGGCTGCTTAGGAGGAGAGTATGCTCTAGCCTTGCTCTCCGCCTTTGGTTTCTGAATATTTCATTCAGCTACTAGAAACTGCTGGTCATATTCCATTTGATTGTGTACTGAGGCTTTCCTTCTCTTACAAACTCACTGATGGCATGAGAGGGGGAATCGTTCAGAGCACAGACACTGAGCTTAGACGACCTGAGGTGACACGTTGTTGTGCCCACCTCAGCCTGGTACCTTGGTGAAAATCACTTAATCTCTATGACCATCAGTTTTGGTCTGTAAAATGGTGACAATATCTGTACCAAACTTTGAGTATGTTGGTGCTTGAAAAATATTCCACGCATGATGGATTTTTATAATATTTTTTCTCTGAACAATAGACTTTTTTCTCTTCATCACTTTTCTCATTTTGGGATAAGAAAAATGACATTGTAACTATTCAATAAATATTTGTTGGAATGAATATTTGAAAGTGTGAATTAATTAATCATTGAAGACAATTTTTTTCAGTGACATCAAATCAGAAAATTTTCTTCACATTCTCTCTCCAAGATCAACCACAAGACAGAGAGTAGCCAAGTCCCAAGGTGCAGGATTAAGTTGTACAAGAGAGAGGAAGGAAAGCAGAAGAAAGTCAGTGGGTTTAAAAATGTACTGGGTGGCTCCACGCCCAGCTCGGTGGGTTGGGCACCAGCCACTTACACAGAGGCTGGCAGGTTCCAACCCAGACTGGGCCTGCTAAACAACAAAGACAACTACAGCAAGAAAATACCTGGGCATTGTTCCCATTGCACTTGGGAGGCTGAGGCAAGAGGATTGCTTAAGCCCCAGAGTTTGACGTTACTGTGAGCTGTGACATGATAGCACTCTATCGAGGGTGACATAGTTAAGACTCTGTGTCAAAAAAAAAAAATGTCTTATGGCACATCAGGTACTATCATTTTTTTTATTGATTGAAGAGGATTTCTAGGGAAGTTCATACTGGACGTGGAACTCTTCAGTTTATGATAGGAACCCATTATAGATTTTGCATTATGATCAGGAAAATAAATAGGACTTCAAACTTAGTCTCCAAAGAAAAGTTAACAATTTACTTGATTTTTTTTATTATAAATACCTATATATTTTCAAGTTAAAGCAAAGCAACTGTTGGAGCTCTGTAAGAGGACCGAGCTTTACAAAACACTAAGACATTTTGTGGAAGTAGCCTAAAGTAAACATTGGGTCTCATGAGATTTCAGATGATGCAAATCTTTGTAAATTAGGTTTGTTTTACTAGAAATGACTGCTTCAGCCAATGATCTCAAATACACCCAATCCCAAACCTGAGGCCCAGCTGAAAAGTCTGCAATTAAAAATTGGATTCCTGATGAAACTCCTCTTTTTTTCCTCGGTTAAATGTAGTTTGTTAAATAGACTTCTAATAAAGAATACTGTATTTGAATGACTCACTGTTAAAACAAATTAGAAGCCAGGTCTTTCAACTTTTAAAGCACTATCTCACCTACAGGCCTGATATGTAGAATGTATTAATTTCTATCCATAAAGGACAGTGAGTGTCTCTGACATTGAGAGAATCTCTATTAGATATCTGGTACTGTTAAACAACTTACACAGTTGATCTTTCCATGGGCATCTTACCCAGTAACTTAAATACTATTATTATTATCATCATCAACCTTATTTAAAGAGGCATAGATTGCTGTGGATATTAAACAACTAATCTACTATTTAGCCAGGAAATGGCATGCATAGGCCTTGAACCCACGCAGTCTGGAAGAGGTATATAGTCCAGAAACCAGCCAATCCAACCTCTCTAGCAAATACCTTTCTATGGAACTTGTATCAGAATTCTAGCTGGGAGAGGCTTTTCTACAAGAATAGCATATGTCTATGTTTCTTAGTGTGGAGGATGTTTCTTATGTGTCTGGTTCTGTACTTCTTAGTCTGGGACATAGTCCGTTTTTTCAGATATTTCACTATAACACGGGATGAACAGGACATGTTTTCTGAAAGGTCCATTTTGCTTTAGTATGATGGGTACATGGTTGTGGCATGAAATTATTTCCAGTGGAAATAATTTAAACCCTAGAAATTTAAGAAGTTCTCACCTTATTCTCTATTTTAACATAAGCTTGAAAACAAAAATGTTGCATACCTTGGCTCTATCCAGTTTTGCTTTAGAATTTTAGTAGTGAGTTCTTTAAATATTGTATCACCAGCTTTCATAGATAGTCATATATACATAATAGGAACTTTTTTTGGTCACATTAAAAATATTGCTGTTGAAGTCTTCATTCATTATTTTGCTCAAAGTCCTTACAAAAAAAAAAAATCCCTGTGACAAGTTTTTTTAAGAACTCAGAACTCTCCAATGAATTCCTGGGCTACTAAAACGAGAGCCACGCAGTGCGTGGCATTGCCCTTTGACCTAGATCATTAGGAGCTTAGAGATAAAGTTTCAAAGCACTTGTTATAGTTTTTCCTCAGTCAGGGATTTATATAATTTTGCTTTTTAGATTTCTGTCTATAGTTCTTTTGAAATCTTTCATCATGAGTTAGTAGTTCAGATTTATTCATGCACTTTTATTCCAAAGCACCTTAAATCCTTTATAAAAATTAAAAGGGTACAAAAGGGCAAGAAAGAATATATACAGAAAGAAATGTTATAGAGCATACATTTATTTTTCCAGTACAGCTAAGAACAATTTTCTTCAATAGAATACAATTTCAATTTATGCTTGACAACCTCTTTTTGTTATTTTTCATTTTTGTTTTCTTGAGACATAGTCTCACTATGTTGCCCTCAATAGAGTTCTGTTGTGTCACAGTTCACAGCAACCTCCAACTCTTGGGCTTAAGTGAGTCTCTTGTCTCAGCCTCCCAAGTAGCTGGGACTACAGGCCTCCCCCACAATGCCCAACTTTTTTTAGAGGCAGAGTCTTGTTCTGGCTCAGGCTGGTCTTGAACCTGTGTGCTCAGGTGATCCACCCATTTCGGCCTCCCAAGTGCTGAGATTACCAGTGTGGCCCATTGTTTTTCATTCTTGATGCATTGATATGATGGTTGTGAAATGATCTTTCACTCACCAAAATTTAAAATAAAAATAAACAGTTAAGCTAATTGTATATATCCTCATATTAATCGCAAATAAAAATAATTTATTTTGGTCTATTAAAAATTTGATGAGTTGCCTTGTTTACAACATAGGTAACACTAAATATTGGATGTTAGGTAAACATTTTAATGCTAAAACGTATTCTGAAATCATGATGAAAGGATAGAGGGTTGAGTGTTTTGTGTTTTTTATTGATTATAAAGACCATGTGTCATTTTACTAAATGTTCTGTCTCTTAAGAATTAAGTTCCCACAACTCTAGGGGGTAACTCACCTTGCTGTATGTTTTCCTTAATTAAAATTTGCATTTTCCCTTCCAAGTTATAGAAAAGATCATTTATTTCCATTATTACACAGAATCTGTTTTCGCATAATCATGTGAGAGATAAGATAATCCTTTACATTCTGAATCCTTGATCCAGAGTTGTAATTTTCCATTTGTTAATTTACATGCACATTTATTTAAGAT
Source organism: Galagoides demidoff (assembly GCA_963574575.1). NCBI lineage: Eukaryota > Metazoa > Chordata > Mammalia > Primates > Galagidae > Galagoides > Galagoides demidoff. The sequence continues at coordinate 13,100 of CAUYQV010153197.1, forward strand.
TAAATCCTACTGACTTTCCCAAACTTTTAAAGGAGGTGATTTCTTTCTGTTGTTGCACTTGTGTAAGTGCACATTGTTGGGGAAAGTTATAAACATGCAGAGCCAGGTAATCCAAGATGTCCACCAGAAGCCCCTTCTGAAAGGATTATGAGGTTGGGAGATGTTTGGAGTAAGTCTGTGCTTATCTGTGTCATCAATGCTTCGTGAAACTCTCATTTCATTAACAGAAATATCTATCTAGAAAGTCAATAAAGAGTGTGGAGAGCACTTGTGAAATGCCATTGACTTTTGTGATTGCAAGAAATCCATCTCCCTAAGCATGAGCTGTGCTGTGTCTGTGTGTCAACCAATAAACGTCTCCCGTCAAATAATTTCAATGCCAGTAAACAGAAGGCAGCACAAGAATCCCTTGTGTGTCTATTCTTCCTTTCAGAATAAAAACTCTGACCTTGCCACGACTATAGCAAGTTAATATACTTGGAAAAATTCAATACATGTCTTTTGGCTAGAATTGTAGCTTTAGTTTACATTTTGGAAACTATCGAAAAGGTAATTGGACAGCTTTTCTTAAAAACACATTATATTAATAATTGCAGGAACACATGTGAATGAAGTAATTTTTTTCAATCAAATTCTTGTGCTTTTATGGAACGCCTGTTTTGTCTTTAATGACTTGGAACCATTTTCCTCTTCCTGGAGAGGTCATTATGCTTTTGTTAGATTGTGATTTTTCTCCCCTCAGTTGTCTCTTCCGTTCTAAGTGCCGGAAACATACTGAGAAGAGAGAGCAGAGCACATTAATGCCATTTTCTCAGAATATATTGTCTACAATGCTCTGTCATATGGGGTTTTATTATTACCTTTATTTAGGACAATATTCTTTTATCTTTATTACATATTTATTTCTTTCAGTACATCTGGAAATTGGGATATTTTCTTTTATGGAGAGAGAATGTGAAGTTAGAGAAAAAAGTATTTAGTCTCCTATTACCTCAAAGTGTAGAAGCAGGACAGATAAATGAAAGACTGAGGGAATCATGGGTTCTTTGTAATAAATGAATTTGGATTAGACTGTCTTGACATTTCCAGCCCTGGGGTAAAGTAGTCAAGACAGCTCAAGTTTCAAGTTGGTGGTACTGAGCATTCTACTCCTAGTATAGAAGATTCTCTTCCAAATTCAGCTTGGGGCCAATTCTTTTTCCTTCACAAATCAGCTTGAATTTTATCCCCAGTGTGAAGTGTTCTTGGAATGACTGCTCTCCCGCCCACAGCACTGTCTCTGGGTCCTGTCCCTGTGTGTGAGTATTTATCAGAAGTGCAAGCTTCCACTCCTGTTGTTACTGGTTCACACCTGCCACTATGGTTAAGTGGCTTAACAGTAGGGACTGTAACTCATCTGATCCTGTGTCTCTAGCATCCAGCACAAGTTCTGGTGACAGCAAAGTTAAAAGAATGAATTAATGAATGAGAATTTTTAGACCCTTTCAAATACATGTGATTTGGAAAGACATTTGAAGGAAATCTATTTGTAGTATTCGAGTGTCTTCAATTTCATTTTTATGCTTTGTACAAACAAACTCATCCAGAGCACCATGTTTCATAGTAGGACACGTGTCTACAGTTGCTCTGAAAGTCATAATTAATTTGATAACCCTTTATGAATAATGAATGCATACTTGTAAGACAACAAGAATGGTACTTTGTAAGTTTGGTATTATTGTTATTGCTGAAAAGTCACTGCATGTCACTTTCTACTTCCATTTTATTTCTTGTGATGTGAAATATGTCTGTGACAGTAGTATTTACTTATTTACTTCACTGTTTCTACTGAGGTTTTAGATAAGAGCTTAACAACTGAGTGAGCTAAAAGGAAAAAGAAAATGCCAAGTGTCATTGAGAATGTGGGACCACCAAGACACTTCTGTAGGAGGATAAATTGCTGCAGGATATTGTGGAAACCTATTAATTAGTATTTTTAAAGCTGAGTGTATACATGCCGTATGACCTATGAATGCCACTCTCAGGTATCTGACATATTGAAAGAAATGTATTCATCAAAATATATACACAAGAATGTTTATAGCAATCTGTTTGTGATTGCTCCAAATTGGAAATAAACCAAGCATTCTCAACAATAGAATGGATGGTTCTTGTCTATAAGTAGAGTGAAATCCTACAGAGCAAGTACAATGAATGAAATTCAGCTATATGCCACAACACGGATGAATCACACAATCATGATGACGTTGAATGAGAGAATATTGACCAGAAAGAACATACCACATTGTATCACTCCATTGATGTAAATTTCAAACACAGAGCTATGGTGTTAGCCTGGCTATCCTTGGGGGAAAGGGGAGTTTAGTGATAGGAAGAGGGGCATTAGAGAGGCTTTCAAAGAGTTGCCAATGTTTGTTTCTCAATGACCACGCAGGTAAATTCAGGGTGTGGAAAGGTTTTGAATTATACGAGAAGGTCTATGGGTGGAGCACTGTCTGTGTATTTATTCTACCTTATTAACGAAACGCAGTCAGAATAAAAAGTAAAAATCATGATTTAATCATAATAGACATCTCAAATGGATTGTTTTTTCCATCTTGAATGAAAATTTCAGGATTCCATCACTCCTTTATTAAAGGTATAAAACGTGGCTGCATTAGTATAAAGATTTCCTGCACTTTTAAGCTTTTAGTACTGCCATCATATTGATTGACAAATATGGATATAAAAAATACCCCTTGAACAGTAGTGATAAAGTTTTCTTTCTCCCTCAAAAAATATTAAATAACAAGTAGGTGGACATGTATCTTATTGTACTGTCAAATAATTTCTGCTCTTTTTGACACACCATTTCTTCAGAAAATCTGTTCAGAAAATGGCTCAAAGATGGTGCTTTAACAAGAACAACCGCTGAGCACTGTGCACGTTACAAATTGATTTTTATATTTTTTGAGGATGTGTGTAGTATTCATAGGTTCCCTTTTTAAAAAATAAGGTATTGTTCTTAGCTAAATAGAGCAAATACTTGTATTCCCCCCACATAGAGGAAAATTAAGTTGTAAACAACTGCCTGTAGAGAAATTTATGACATTTGTACTTATTAGTTACCAAAAAAAGGTAATCTGTTATTTCCCTGTTTGTCAGAGTCCAAGCGGAAACAGCTTTCATTAGCCTATTTGTCAGACAGGTGTGAAATGAGGCGTAAAACTACCAGTCCAGCCAGAAGCCATCCAGAATATGAAGTCCTGACACCAGCTTGGATGGCTTCTAACTAAGGGAAGGTCTGAACAGCAACTTCTGACGAAGAAAATGAAAGAAGCAGCCAGGGAAGATTACCAAAGTGGTCATGTGGAAAACAATGATGTGATATTTGTAATTTAGCTTGGCCTTTGAGATGTGCCATATTCCATAGTTCAATTTTGAAAGGTCGTTTAGGCAGAGTTAATTGCCTCTGTTAAATTGGATAGTCAAACATTTGGTGAACTTCGGGTTTCAGAATGAAAACAAAGGATTTTGTCCTTCTTAGATCTGATCCAACAGACAGGAGCCATAGATGTTTCCAAGTATTACCAGACAGAACAAAAATTTAATGATATAGCCAGATGGATGTCATCAAGGGGCGTGAGTGACAACTACCTAACTTTAAAGTAAAATAAATAGAAACAAAAACTTCAGTTATGGACTTAATACCATATCACCAAATATTATGTTAGGTAAACATAGTATTACTATAGTATTTCTGGAAAAATTTTTTTCTCTTTGAGTTGAATTTTGGAATCATTATGAAGATTCAATGCCATGAACCTTGACTAAGGCACAGTCCTGACAGACGGGGTCCACTCAGCTTTTTTTTCCTTTCGGTTGTCTAATAAGCCCCTAAATAGCCTGAAGCAGAATAATCAAAAGATTTGGAAAACCCACACCCTAGGTAACTGGTTTTTGAAAAATTGAGAGTTAATGGTACTTAGCTCTGTGTGAGCCAAGAATCCTGAGGGTCTTTCTCAAGATGGCTCTGAGAAAAAGGGGAAGCCAACAAAAGTATAATCTTAGTAGTGGTGTCATCAAGCAGGTTCATAATTTGCCAACATTCTTTCAAATACCATGTTGAATGCAGGTGTGAAAAATTAATATATGCTATGCTGCTTGAGAAGACCTTTAGAAATTCTAACATTTCAAGCTGGCTTTCCCTTGCACTCTAAGGTCTGACATTATTAGGGGGCTTGTTCTTTCGTGGTAATCCTCCTTAGAATTGTTTTCTTTCTTCTCTCTCTCTTTTTTCCTTCTTTATATTTTTCCTTTAGTCCATCCCTTCTTCTCTATACATATTCATCGAGCACTTGTGTTGTGCACTGTGCTGAGGTCTGGAAACAGGAAGATAAATGGAGAGAAATCTATTCAAACACTGAGCACTGTCTTCAAAGATAGAAACACAGCTGCAGCATGGCACTGCTAGTTCAGACAGGTGCCTCGGGTAACTGGGAAGCACAGGATGGGCAGGTTATTATATGAAGAATAGATCACAACTATGGCCCAAGATGAAGGGAGAGAAGAAGGAGATGGGAGGGGAGGGGGAGGTCAGATCCAGGAAGGGTGAATGGTGGGATCACACCTATGGTGCATAATGCAAGGGTACATGTCAGATCTATTAGTATAGAGTATAAATGTCTTAACACAATAATTAAGTAAATGAGATGAGGTATATATTAACCAGTGTGATGTAAGCATTCTTAATTCTATATGAAATCAGCACATAGTACCCAATAAATGCATATATGATCTATGTGTTTATGATTCAATAAGAAAAATAAAAAAAGTGGGGCCTGTGGCTCAAAGGAGTAGGCCGCTGGCACCATATACTGGCGGTGGTGAGTTCAAACCTGGCCTGGGCCCTGGCCAAAAACTGCCAAAAAAAAAAAAAAAATTGGGTAGGGTTCAGGATCATTCTAGACAAGGAAGGAAACAAAGGCAAGAGCAGATACTTAGAAATATCAGCTTCTGTGAAGGAAATAACAACCGTGCTTCTGTAGCGTACGGTGCAAGGCAAGGGTGGGAAGAATGGGGTAGAGACGTGAGATGAGGGCTTTATATGTACATAATTCATGCTAAGGAAATAAGGATTTTTCTTATAGATTTTGGAACCTCACTGAAGTTTTTTCAGCAGGACAGGAGAAGCCATCCCTTTGCATTTCTGGTTAGCAATCTGGCAGTATTGTAGAGATCAAGCCCAACACTAGAATGGAAGCTGGTTGTGGTTAAGAAGCAGATATGCTAGTCCAGGTTCTGACCTACTCTGATAAGAGCCACGGCGGTTCATATAAATAGCTACGATCCATTTTTAGGAGGTCAAATCAAAGATATCTAGGGCTAGTAGAGGACAGTATAAAAATAGGATGAATTGAGCTGTGCCATGTGGAATTCAAGTCACATTTATGATCAACCAGGGGCCTAGTCCAGCAGAGTAGTACTTTAATACTTCAGAGGAAACATGGGCAGAAAATACACATGTGGGAAGAGGAAACATTTAACGTTTTGGGTGAAATTTCCCAGGGACTGGGACACCGTGGGGAGCAGGGACAGCATCCATGAGTCCCAGCACCAATGTTTAAACAGCACATAGAGGATGAGCTACACACGGAGCCCCAGGTAGGCACAAGAGTCAGGAAAAGGACACTCAGGCAGGGCTTTTTATTTATTTATTTTTTTCACTAGGTCATTTTTAAGCACCAAGGACTTGGGCATCAAGAGACTGGGGAGTTTCAAAGAGTGCTTAGTATGGTCAAGTACTTCTGAAAGTCTTATTAGTTATTTTACAAGGCATATTTGGTCAGAACCAAGGATTCTGAGCAAGTTGTCTTCTGCTCAGTCAAAACCAACCCCCCCAATTCAGAAAGAGTAAGTACAGAAAGGGAGGCCAGAACACACCACCCTCAAGCAATGCATTTCATGTCCAGGTGGACCCAAACTGCAATGTAATACTGAATTTTAGGTGTTTCTGTCCACACTTTTAAGGACCTTAAAGATCCTTTTACTTAGAACAGGCAAAAAAAAAAAAATGTTTTAATCTTTGAGGCTCACACCTAATCTCATTGTTCTGTGCTTTATTTAGTTAATAAAGAAATGTGCACCCAATGAAAATCAGATAAGTAAAAGAGGACATATTTTTAATTCTTCCTAAGATCTAGGACTTCCTAAGGCTCACTCCAAGTCAGCACTTTGTAAGATGGAGGCAATTACAGATAATCTTAAAATTTTTTGAATGACAGAAGGCACTCAAATTAAATCTGAGGTTTGAGAAGAAGAGACCAGAATCCTCCATGACATAAAAAAACAATTGCTCTGAACTGAGACCTGCTGACCCACAGTAGCTTCTAGAGATTGACATCATTTTGATATCTTTCCCGTATTCCAGTAAGAAAATCTCTGAAATGTGTTTGTGAAAATTCATAATAAAAAAAGACATTGATGTTTTTATGTACAGCATTTTTAATATAGTGGAGTTGGTAGACATCAGATTGCAATAGTTGACAAGTGGATGAGGTTGAGAAAGCGAAGACAGAGTGTTCCCTTATTTAAGAAGTTTGGACAAGAAATGGAGGAAAGAAATTCGATGATAGATCAATTAGTACCAAAGGTGAAGGGAGTTTCTTAAATTGTGGTTTAGCAAGAGAATTTGGTAGTGTTATAATTGAGGGGTTGGAATCAGTATGAAGGGAGAGATGGACATTTTAGAAAGAGTAACAATTTGTAAAAAAAAGTCCTAAAAGAGGTAGTGGTAGTAGACAGGATAAAGGATGCAGAGGGCATTTAAATTCTGGGCTTGTTCACTAATATTCTTTCTCTTCTATTTTTTGTAAAAATAGTAGACACCTCTCCATCAGTTTGGAGGCAGGGATGCCATAGCGTTGGCGGTAGTGAACACAGCGGGAGTGGAGGTGATTCACATGATTGCCAGGGTGTGATGGAGAAAATGCTCCTTCTCAACCCACAGCCTTGTGATGGTTCTCAGGATGGAGTCACAACTGAGCAGCAATGGTGTGGAGCTAAGGGCTGAATTACTAAGGTCTACAAACCGAATCTCACTTCTGGGAAAGGGAGACAGACTCCATTATCATTTGTCACGTTATTAAGCCCCCTTGCCCTTGTCTGTCACAACATTTGTAACAAGTTTGCAAAATAAATGGAGGAAGAAATGGGATTTCTGAGGGATTGTGAGTAGAGGTGAATGGCTACATTGTGCACCATACAGCATGTGCAAAACACAAAGCTTTGTTGTTTTAGGCTTTGAAAAATACCACATAAAATTATTTATTTATGGGCACTATTGCATAGTCCATCCCGTCTTGACCGACACATTAGGTAGCATGAATCGGTCGTGCTAAAGTGTTATTGACTCATCCACTCTTTCTTCCCATAAAGGTAGGCAGTAATTGCAGCTCTGAGACACAGTGCACAAAAAAATGAAAATTTTGTCATTTCAAAGTATATTTGAGTTGATACGTGATGAAAGTATGTGTGTATGCACATTTTACAAATTTTTATACAGAATATTTTCCTGTACACATATTTCACTTAATGTTCAAAACAATTATATATTATTGCATAGACGTCTGACAATGTGTGTTCAACTGATTCAACCAGCTTTATACTGATGCACCTTGGTGATGATTTAAATCTTTGCTTTTATGAACAATTTGTGATAAATATCCTTTTATGTATACAAGCCTTATTCATAGATCATTTGGATGTTATTTTAGGTATAATTCCAAATCAAATATATGTATATTTAACATTTCAGTGGACATTAATTATATACCTTAAAAGTACAATGTATAAGAATGCATGTTTCCGCCAAGATCACCAGCTAATATTTTACCAAATACATTTTTACTCTTGAAAAACTAGTTTACAGTACTGGGGTTCTTTTTATTTCTTTGTTGGCTTGAGCACTTACTACAAGATGCTCAAGACTCATCTTGCGCATTTTTTGTTCTTGTTCTGGAATCAATCATTTTTATACAAAGCCCTGGTCCCTTTTATTTATTTTTATTAAACCATAGCTGTGTACATTAATACTGTCATGGGGTACAGTGTGCTATTTTTATATACAATTTGAAATATTTTCATCAAACTGATTAACATAGCCTTCATGTCATTTTCTTGGTTATTGTGTTAAGACATTTAGATTCACATGTACCCTCATAAGATGCACCATAGGTGTGATCCCACCAATCACCCTCCCTCCACCCATCCTGCCCCCTCCATTCCCCTCCCTCTCCCCTTCCCCCATATTCTTGGGCTATAATTAGGTTATAGCTTTCCTATGAAAGCTATAAATTAATTTCATAGTAGGGCTGAGTTGAAGAATGGTTTTAGGACCAAGATTTGGGTACCATGTCTGCTCTTTGCTACTGGGGTCTCATTGCTTACAGGCTTTCTAAGCTGACACAGGAAGAGACCTATGCATGTCTACTGATGCATATATATCTTTAAATATTTCCATATGTAACTATTGCTACGCTAAGTATTGGTTCATACCAACGGATCCCACTCTAATTTATTAGCATGTCTTCTTTCTTGTCCTTATCTTTAGCCTCTCACACCTTAATCCATCTGGCTCCCACCATCCACCATCCGTTTTTGTAAGTTCTGTACATTTTGTTAAATTCTGTACAAGTGCATGTTGTGGTTTCAGAATTGTTAACCTGTTGGTCTCTAGGAATTAACTTTATCAACTAGGGCACAGTACTAACTATAGTTCCTTTTGCCTTTATTTATTCCAGAATTACATAGATCAGCATTTTATTCTGCCATCCTCTTCACTGAGGCTGATGTTATCCGTGATTCCCCAACCTCGTGAGTGAGTTTTAAAAAGTTTAATGCTTCACTTGACAGTTAAAAAAAAATTCATGCATTAAAGTCCATCTCTTGTATTGTAAAGCTCTCTGGGTTTTGACAAATGTTTAATGTCTTATACTAATCATTGTTGAGTCATGTGGAATAGTTTCACCATTCTAAAAAATACCTTATACTTCACCTATTCACTCCTCCTTCCCCACTGAATCCCTGATAAATAGTGACCATTTATTATCTTCCTGGTTTGACTTTTCCCAGAATGTTTTAAAATTAGAATAATGTATTATATAACTTTTTAATGTTAACTTCTTTTACTTAGCAGTATAAATTTAAGATTCACCCATGTTGTCTCTCAATTAATAGCTTATTTCTTTTTATTGCTAAATAATGTTCCATTTTATGGATGTGCTACCAGCTTGTCCTTTCACCTACTGAAGGTCATCATGGTTGCTTCCACTTTTGGGTGATTATGAATAAAATTGCTCTAATCATTCACATGTAGGTTTTTTTGTGGACATAAGATTTCAAATTGGATAAATGCTGAGAAGGCAGTCACTGGATCATATGGTAAGCTATATTTAGTGTTGTAAGAAATTGCCAAATGGCCACCCAAGCAGCTGCACTATTTTTTCGTTGTGAATAGCAATGATTGAGAGTTCTTGTTGCTCTGAGTCCTCACCAGCAATTGGTATTGTCAGTTGTTCAGATTTCAGTCATTCTAATAGATGCACAACGTATAGTGGAATCTCACTTGTATTTTAATTTATAATTCAAAAATAACAAATTGTATTTACTTATTTTTATTTGCTATTTATGTATTTTCTTTTGTGACATTTCATATCAGATTTTATGCTCATGTCTTAATTGAGTTGTTGGTTTTATTGTTGAAAGTTCTTTGTCTATTGTGAATATAGGCCCTTTATCAGATATGAGTTTTGCAAATAATTTCCTCAAGTCACTGGCTTTTTTTTTTCATTCTCTTGAGTGTTAATCATAGAAGATATTTTAATTTTAATAATGTGCAACTTATTAATTACTCGTCTATGGATCATGCTAATGGTACTGCTTTTAAAACTTCATCACCAAATCTAGGGTCATGTGGACATTTCTGTTATGTTTTCTTCAAAAAAGTGTTTGCCTTTTGTATATTAACCTTGTATCCTGTGCCCTTGCTAAACTCACTTGTGGGGTACAGGCAGTTTTTTTTGTTTGTTTGTTTTGATTCTTTGGATTTTTAATACAGATAATCATATCATCTCTGAATAGAAATAATTTTATTGTTTCCTTTCTTGGCCCATTTAAGTGGCTGTCACAAAATATCATAAACTAGATGGCTTAGGAACAACAGAAATCTGTTTCTTACAGTTCTGGAGAATGGGAAGTTCAAGACGAAGGCCCTAGCAGATTCGGCGTTCTATGAGGGCCTGCTTCCTCCTACGTGTGGACAGCTATCCCCACTCTAACCTCACCTGGTGAAAGGGATGAGGAGGCCTTTTGGGCATCTTTTACAGGACACTAATCCCGTAAAGAAGGGCCCTGCCCCACTGCCAGAATCCCCTCTCAAGAGGCCCCATCTTCTCATTATATCACCATGGGCGTGAGGATTTCCACATAGGAGTTTTGAGGGGATATCAACATTCGGACCATGGTGTTCATTTTTTATTTCTGTTTCTTGTTTTATTGGGCTAGCTAGGACTTCCACCATGATGCTGAATTGAAGTGTAAGAAAGCACATCCTTGCCTTGTTCCTAAACTGAGGAGGAAGGCATCCAGTTTATTACCATTAATTAATGATGTTTTTGCAGATATTTTTAGATCAAATTGTGGGAGTTTGCCTCTATTCCTGTTTTCTGAGAGTTTCTGTTATGAATCAGTGCTGGATTTTGTGAAATACTTTGCTGTGTCAATTGATATGATCATCTGATTTTTCTTCTCTATTTTTTTGATGTGGTAGATTACATTGATAGATTTTAAAATCTGGAATCAGCCTTTCATAAACCTCACTTGGTCTTAGTGTAAAATTATTTTTATACAATGTTGGATCCATTTTCCTATGATTTTGTGGAAGATTTTTGATTCTGTGTTCATGGTAGATAATGTTCTTAATGTATCTTTTCCCGTCCCGTCTCCATTTAGTCTCCATTTAGTGTAAAAATAGTCTCACAGAACAAGTTCAGTGGTCTTCCTTTTGTTTCTATTTGCTGGGAGAGATTTTGCAGACCTGGTATTATAAATGTTTGGTAGAAATTACTGGTGAACTCATCTGGGCCTGGTGGTTTATTTTTTGTAAGGATATTATTGATTGTATAAGTCTACTTGGGATGACATAAAAATGCTATAGCCTGAGTGGCTTTAACAGTAGAAAGTTATTTCTCACAGTTCTGAAGGCTGGAGTCTGAGGTCAGGTGGCTGGTTTCTGGCGAGGTCTCCCTTCTGTCCTGCAGGTGGTACAGGTGGTACCTTTTAGCTGTGTCGTCATGTGGCAGAGAGAGAGAGAAAATAAGTTCTCTGCTTGTTTCTTCTTGTAAGGCATTAATAGTGATGAGGGCTCTACCCTCACAACTTCACCTAATTTTCTCCCAAATGCTCAATCTCAAATATCATTACAATGGGATTAAGGCTTTAACATGTAAATTTTAGGGTGAGGTGAGGCACAAACATTCATCCCAGAATGCTATTTATTTCTCCAGTGAACTTTTGTAATGTGTATCTTTCAAGCAATTGTCTATTTCAGGTAATGTCAGTTTGTGGACCTAGAATTTTTCCTAATATTTATTATCTTTTTAATGTCTATGGAAACAGTAGTGATAATCTTTAATTCATTTTTTTATTAATAGTTGTGTCCTTTTCTTTTGCTTAGCTTGGCAAGAAGTTTATCAATTTTATTGATGCTTTCTAAGAATAGCTTTCTTTCATTAAATTTCACTATCATTTTTATATTTTCAATTTCATTGATCTGCCCTAATTTTTACTATACCTTTTCTCTTGTTTGCTTTAGGCTTAGATTGCTTTTATTTCCCTAGCTTTTAAAAGCAGACTCTTCAGTTATTGGCTTTAGATCTTACATCTTTTCTAATATGTGTATTTAATGCTATAATTTTCTTCTAAGCACTGGTTTTGTTCAATTACTCAAGGCTTACTAAGTTGTATTTTTATTTTCTTTTAGTTCGAATTTCATTCAATTTCTTTTGACCCATATATTATCTAAAAGTGTGTCGTTTAATTTTCAAGTATTTGATATTTTTCCAGATGCCTTTCTTTCTGTCATTGGTTTCTAGTTTTATTTTCATTGTGATCCTGGCAGATACTTCGTGTGATTTCTATATTTTAAAATTTGGTCAGACATGCTTAGTGGCCTAGGATGTGGTCTGTCTTGTTGAATGTTTCGTGGGAGCCCAAGAAGAATGCGTATTCCACAGTCATTGCACAGGGGATTCCACACATGTCATCAAGTACACTTGGCTTATGTTGCTATTCAGGTCAACTCTATCCTTACTGACTTACTACCTGCTTGATCCATCAATTATTCAAAGAAAGGCAGGTGTTAAAGTCTCCAACTGTAACAGTGGGTTTGCCTATGTTACCTTGAAGTTCCATCGGTGGTTTTTACCTCTCATTATTTTGATGCTATATTGTTAGATACAGACACATTTAGAGCTTTCATGTCTTCTTAAAGAATCAACCCTTCATCACTGAGTCATTGACCTCTTTGTCCATAGCAATTTTTTCCTTTCTGAAGTCTTTATGGCCTCAAACTGACAAAGCTACATCAACTTTTGATTAGTGTTAACATGGTCTATCTTTTCCCAGCCTTTCCCATTTATACTGTGAGAGTTTATACGCAAAATAGACTTCTTAATGTAGCAGATGGTTGATTCTTGTTTATTAATCCTCTCCAATAATATGTATTTAATTGATACTTATGGACCATTTAAAGTGATTATTGACATACTTGGATTAATATCAACCATGCTTGTCACTGTTTTTAATTTGTTGCCAGAAACATAATTTCCTGCCTTCTCTGGTTTTAATCCAGTATTTTATTTCCTCTCTTAGCATATCATCATACTTTTACAATACTGTTTTTTGTTGCCCTAGAGTTTACAATATGAATTTTTAAGTAACTCAACTTCACCTTTAAATAACAGTAGTCCACTCCACATGTGGTGTAAACACCTTGTGGTAGGGATTTCTGGTTTGTCCCTTACAGCTCTTACGGCATTGTTGTCCTTTCAGAAGCTGTGATCACCCAATACATTGTTACACTTACTATTTTGAACAAGTAGTTATATTTCAGATCAATTAGGCATATAAAAATAAACAATTTCATTTCTTTTATTTCTTTGTTTGACATTGTTCTTCCTTTTTATGTAGATGAAAGTTCTGGCTTATATGATTTCCCTTTAGCATGAAGACAATCCTTAAACACTTCCTGCGAGACAGATCTGCTGGTAACAAATTCCCTCAGGTTTTTATTTCTATGAGAAAGTATTTCTCTTTCATTTTAGAAGGATAATTTCTCTGGATATAGAATCTTAGACTTTTTTCTTTTAATCCTTTAAATATTTTACTGTTTAATACTATAAATATTTTATTTATTTATTTTTTAATTTTTTGAGACAGAGTCTTATTCTATTGCCCAGGTTAGAATGCCATGGCATCAGTCTAGCTCACAGCATCCTTACACTCCTGGTCAATGTGATCCTCCTACCTCAGCCTTAACTGGGATTAAAGGCATATGCCACCGTGCTTGGCTCATTTTTCTGTTTTTAGCAGAGATGGGGGTCTCGCTCATGCTCAGGCTAGTTTTGAACTCCTGAGCTGAAGGAATCCTCCCACCTAGGCCTTCTTGAGTGCAGATGTGAGTCAATGCATCAAGCCTTTAAATATTGTAAATGTTGCTTGTGTAGTTCCTGATGAGAAGTCTACTGTAATTATTATCCTTGTTTCTCCATAGATAAAAGGTTTCATTTTCCTCTTGCTCCTTTCAAGGTTCTCTTTCTGGGTTTGGTCTTCTGCAGTTGGAATCTGAGATGCTGAGTTGTTTTGGGGGTGGGGAAGAGAGGTTATTTATTCTGCAGAGTGTTTCTGAGCTTCCTTGATCCGTGGTTTGGTGTCTGTAATTAATTTTAGGAATTTCCTTGCCATTATGACTTCAAATATTTCTTCTGTCTCCTTTTCTCTTTGTTTTCATGTTGGTATCCTATTACATTTTTTGAAATGGTCTCAGTTACTGGCTATTCTTTCTTTCTTTTTCTTTCTTTCTTTCTTTCTTTTTTTTTTTTTTACCTCATTCTCTTTTCATTTTAGTTTGGGAAGTTATGTTTATGCTCCTTAAAGTCACTGACTATTTCCTGGGCTGAGCCCACAGATGAGCTCATCAGGTACTCCTCATTGCCTTTTAGTCTCTAGCGTTTTCACCACGTCAAGCTCCCACTGCAGTGTTGTGACCAGTTTGTGGGTCCAGGTGATCTTGGCTCTGGATAACAGTTTGTCTTGGGACTTAAGTTTTCTGATGGATCCAAAAAATGAAATTGATTTTCATTTTGTGCAGCTCAAATTGTGAACCTCTGCCTTAGAAGTTTGTAGCAAAGTATGCTGGGAAAAAAAAGTCAGATCAGAACTTTAGGATCTCTATACCTCTGTTTTATGAAGCCGAGGGTTCTATGACTTTAGGAGTTGGGAGGGCGTGTATATTTTTGTTTTTACTGATCTCAAACTGAAATTTGTCATATATTTTGATTACATACAAAAGCAGAAAACCGCAATAGTATTGACAGAAGGTTCAAATAGTTACAGTTATCAATAAAATTCACATATATTTTCATGTTATATTTAGTCTTTGCTGATTAATTTTAATATCATTTTGCTCAATACTTTGAAAATACACTAGTTAATAGACTTGCCACTCGATCTTATTATTTAATGCATGAGTGAAGAAGTTCATCTGTAACTATATGACAAATTTATTTTAATTTTTTTTACTAACTATATTTAGGTATAATTATTTTCTTTTAAAGTCTATTACTTTTAACTTATAATACAAAAATTATCCTGAGGAGGCGTGGTAGGCAGAATAATGTTCCACAAAAATGTCTTCACTGTAATTCCAGGTACTTATGAATTCATTAAAAGGGACTTTGCAGATATAATTAAGGTTAAGAAACTTGAGATGGGGAGATTATTTTAGATTATCCAGTTGTGCCTAATCTTCAAGTCCTTAAAAGTAGAAGAGAAAAGCAGAAGACTGGGTCAAAGAGATGTGATGTGAGAAGAACTGGGCCTGTTTTTGTTGGACGGTGAGCCACAGAATGCAGGGGGAGATCTATAGGTACAGACAGCAAGAAAATGAGACCTTGGTCCACTGCTGCAAGGAACAGAAATCTGCCAACTGTCCAAATGGACAGGGAACTGATTCTGTCCTAGCACCTCCAGAAATTCCAGGAATGGGTGCCCACATTTTGATTTTAGTCTGGGGAGACCCGTACCCAGACTTTTGACCTACAGAACTGTAATAACACATTGTTTTAAGCACTAAATTTATTTATAGTTGGACAAATACACAAAGCAATTCACACCGGGGCCATATACAAGGGATCCCTGTGCCCCACTGGAAACCCAATGGTAGCTCTTGTATCATGGTCCCAGCATGTTTTAAAAGGTTAAAATCACGGAATGAACGAATTGATGACCATGAAGATCCCCAAATTTTAGCACTGAAAAAGATGATTCCATCTACCTTAAGAAAGGCATAAAACAATTGTAATAACCTCCTCCCTATGATTTCTCAATCTCCTAACTCCACATCCATGGGTAATTATGACAATTCATTTTTTCCTCCAGATATGCTGCATATATGAACTCAAGGACCAGACTTAACTATAGATTTTAAGGAATTGATTGCCATGAGAAATCGAGTGAATATAAATTCATGCCATTGAAGAATCCATGCAGGTGGGAAGATTGTGCCAGCAAAATCTAACCAGGAAAAAGATTTATTAAAAATATAGACAAGATTGCTTCTTGGCCTTTTGGTTAAAATCAAATGTAAAAATATAGGAGTAGTGGCTGGCTCTGAGTATGCGTCTCAGGTTGGAATAAATTATATTCTCTTATAATCTCATTATCCCTTGGTAAGAGTAACTTTGAAGATAAAAGTTGGTGTTAAGATAGTATAGCTGTGTATTCTTTATGAGAATGGATTTTTAAAGTAATAATTAGAGGACCATGAAACTCTTTAAACATGCATTAGACTTAGAGTGGTAGAACTCTAAATTATAAGGCTGTTGTAATATTGCAATATTCCTACCAGATAATAGAAAGTCCACAGGCAATTACGTGAAATGAAAATACTTGAAAAAGAGATCTTTGATTTTTTTCTTGGAATACACTTTCTAATTACTTTTACTTCAGCATCTTTCTTTTGTACAGTTTGCCAAAATTTGCTATCTTTTATGCACAGCTTTGTGGTCTCAGGATTATTCAGCCTAGCTCCTAAAATAAAGCTATATTGCCTCTTTAAGCATTTGTTCCTAGAACTGGCCAAGTTTAGATGAGAAAAGCTGGCACACCATTAAAACAACAGCTTGGCCTTTTCCAATCTGACCTTCTTGAAGGTAAAATTCCCCTCATTCTGCTACACGATCCAGGTCAAAACCTTCTTCCTTGAGGAATTTTACTGCTTCAGACATCTGCAGTTGGCGCCTTCCTCTGAAGCTCCCTAAATGTTTGGCATCCATAAACATCAATTTAAGTTTCCAGCATTCATCCCTTCAACACTGTTTGAGTATCTGCTGTGTGCCAGG
This sequence comes from Galagoides demidoff, assembly GCA_963574575.1. Classification (NCBI taxonomy): domain Eukaryota; kingdom Metazoa; phylum Chordata; class Mammalia; order Primates; family Galagidae; genus Galagoides; species Galagoides demidoff. The sequence continues at coordinate 29,758 of CAUYQV010153197.1, forward strand.
CATGCTGCTGAGCTCTGCAGACACACGGTGAATGGGGTTCTGAACACATTCTCAGCCTAATAGGGAGAAATCTGTATGTGAAAACAGATAATTGTAGTACACAGTGACAAGCACGGAACAGCCCTTGGAAGATTCTATTACATATTGACAAGTATGCAATTATGAAAATGCCTTCTCTTTAGCTGTTATGTAAGCCCCTAGAATGCTTTGTCTCCCAATATTTACCACAATGATTTGCATATAATAATGCCTGCTCCCAATTAAGTCTTCTTGATAAGATGTTGATTCTCTTCTGTGTTCTTGTGTGTCCCCGTTTTCCCAGCTCCTTACCGGGCGCAGTGAGAAGGCATTTCTTCTTAGTCAGATCATTACTATTATTTTGAGTTAGTAGAGGGTGATGGCTAAAAACGTAGGCTCAGGATTCGGATGTTCTGCATTTGAATCTTGACAAAGCCCCTAGATAGACTTTTAACACCAGCAAATTATGTAAACTTGCAGTGTCTAAATGTCCTCATCTGAAGGTTAGGGGAACAATAGCACCCACAGAGTTCTTGTTAGGGTGAAAGGAGATAATAATGTGTGTAAAGTGGCTGATATATGATATACACTCCTTAAATAGTGACATTGTCACTTAACAACAGAACAGAGGCAAATCATCTCTTCAGTTCATAATTAGGGCCAAATAGAAATGCCCACGATGGACTAGGAGCAGTGGCACATGCCCATAGTCCCGTACTGGGAGGCTGAGGCAGGAGGATGACTTGCGACCAGGGTTGGAGGCTGCTATGTGGTAGGCTGACCCCACGCTATGCCATACCCCTGGGCAACAGAGGGAGGCTCTGTCTCCAAAAAAAAAAAAAAAATGTTATTAATAATAGATTTGTTACTTTTATTTTTTATTCACATGACTCTTCAGCATAGAGTGAATATCCCCTTAACAAAGAGCATTGGAAATGTACAGAGAACTTACAGAGAAGTCTCAGGTCAGCAAAACCTGGGAGAGTAAAGATAGTGCTGAGTGGCCAGCGGGTCTGGCCCTTGCTCAGGCCAGAATCCCTGGGCTTTGACTTTTCAGGAGCATGGATGACAGATGGTCCACCTGAAAAGGTGAGTAGCAGATATTCTAAGTGGTAGAACTGAGATTTGAACCCACGCCTTTCTGAGTGGACAGCCTGCCTTTTTCTTCTGTTAGTAACGTGTATTCCCAATGGAACAGGGAGGCAGGGCATGCACTGGAAATGGACTTGTACAGGAGATGCTGTGGAGAAGTGGCCTTGGCATGGATCAGAGGACAGGAGATGTGGACAGGGGAGTGTGGGCTGTCATCTGTTGTCTGTAATGGTGAGAACAAGGTCTGTAATTCTGAGTGATACTGCCATGTGCTTAGACCACCCCACACGCTGTGGGTGTGAAGCAGTTTGTAAGGTAACTGGCTGTTGGTGAAACCACAATCAATATTTGCCTTGAAATTATTCTGTGTCGATATCCCGTGTTTACTCTGCAGGATATCACACAGATCTGACTTTTCCTCTCAATGTTGTGGCATCACGTTGCCTTAAATTCAAGTGGGTTCTATGTGTCTTAAAATAGCACGGCCCGTGGCATTTAGTGTTCATTTTAATGAAATCCTGATGTTGAGGGTCACACACAAAGGTGTGGAGATAAAGTGGAATCCTGCACAGTGAACTCCTGTGATGATGTTGGCCAGTGGGCTTTCCCCGGTGGGACATGTTGCACGGCTCACCTGCCTGTGTTCCCACAGCCGGGGCCTGCGGGCTGCAGTGGCCTGAGTTTACAGAAGAAGGCAGACAGCCAGGGTCCTCTGTAGGATAAAAATTGTGTGAGGGGTCACACAAGCCAGATAAGGGACATACTGTTCTGTAGTTAAAGATGTGGTGGGGCTTTATTTCAACTGGTTTAAGCCCTTGGAAGGATTTGGAAGGATTTGGGAAATGAATGGAATGCTGGCTTGTCATTTTGCCCTCAGGAGTCTTTGCCTGTCTTTTTAACCAGCACAGTGGTCTTAGGGACCCTTCCTGTGGTGACGTTTACTTCTTTTCTATTTGGGAAATACTCGAAGTCTCACACTGGCATTTGTGTCACCCATCACAGCTCCCCACCTTTCATCTACCTCCCTCCATTCCAATCTATAAATAGGGAAGAGAAAAAGCCACAACTCCCTGTCCGGGAAGCTTTGTCTAGACTGGCACAATTCAATGTCTGGTCTGCAAATGTGACCGGAGGGTGTGCAGAGAGATGCAGAAGGGATTTGCTAAATCAGGAGAAGGCTCTTCACAGGACTCGCCTTTCCAGCTCTCTGTCGTGGGGCTGCCGGGAGAGTAATTATGTGTAAGCACTGTTGGATTGTGTGCTGACCTGGCCAGGGGAAGAAAATTCTGAGAATAAACAGCAGCCAAGAAGCACAAGAGCCTGCCGTCTGTTTAAATGACGTAAATGTCTACAGGTAGCCTGTCTAAACCCTGGGGTTTCATTTTACTAAGGGCTGCTGACCACCTATCTGTACATCAGACTGTACAGGAGAAGCCTTTGGGTTTTATTTTTAAAAGACCTGTTCCACTCTCCTCCCTACACACCACCAATTTTTCAGGATCACCCCTGGCTATTTTAACGCTCATATGTCACTGGTTTTCTTTCATTATTTACTGGCCTTAAGTGAATCTAGACTTTAAAAATTATTTTCATATATGTTATGTAAAATGTGTTTAAATGCATTGTTTATTAAAAATTTTGCTTTTCAACATTAATGACCTATAAATACATTGTTCTTGCACCTTGCTCAACCCGAACCTTGATTCCTTATTTTCTGATTGAAATCTTTCTCTTAAGGAAAAACAAGGAAAGAGAGAAAACATTTTTAGACTTCTTTTTATTTTTCCCAAGATGATCTTGTATAGTAGGAGAGTGCAGGTGTTCACATACATTTGCCCAAACTAAAAAAATATTACTCCTGTTTTGAGTAAAAATGCAGAATTATTATTGTTAACTTTCAGGAAGCGAGGACTAGAGTAACAGATTCCATTTGCTGCAAGGAAGTTGCCAGAATCCCATAATTTCTGACACCTGCTGTCCGATTTCAGGGGAACAGGGACTGTGCTCTGCTTCCACGGTCCCGAGTCTCTGCTGTCTCTGCTTTGGAGAATTGTGGAGTTGTTTTCCTCCTACGTTTGCTCTTAGTCTGGCTCTAAAATTCTTGCATGGCTTTTTTTACCCTTGCTCACTTTTGTAAAAAAAGTTGATGGATTTGTGGGGTACACTGCAGATTTGCTACATGGATATATTGCAAAGTAGTGAAGTCTGGGCTTTCTACGTGACTGTCATCTGGAGAGATACAGAGGGCCCTCTACGGCATTTCTCATCCCACCCCCCTCCCACTCTTCCATCCTCCTTCTCTTCCAGGTCTGCGTCCATGAGAGCAAGTGGAATTTGACCGTCGGTTTCTGAGTTATCTCATTAAGATAAGGGTCTCTAGTTTCATCCATGATGCTGCAAAAGACACCGTGTCAGTCTTTCCATAGCTGAGTAGTGAGCAGATGCCATCTTTTCTTTATCCAGTCTTCCGTCCATGGACATGTAGGCTTGTTCCGTGTCTTAGCTATTGTGGAGACTGCTGTGATAGACATGGGAGTCGTGCAGGTGTCGTTTTGATACAATGATTTCTTTTTTTTTGGTGGAGGGTAAATATTTAGTACTGGAATTGCTGGATCAAACAGTAGGTCTATTTTTAGTTCTTTGAGGAATCTCAGACTGTTTTCCATAGAGAGTATTATAATTTACATTCTAATTAGCAGTATGTAAGTCATCCTTTGTCTCTGCATCCTCACCATACCTATTATTTTTTATTTAATTTATTGTAATGGCCATTCTACCTGGAGTAAAATGGTATCATAGTGTGGTGTTAATTTTCATTTTTCTGATAATTAGTCATATTGAGTATTTTTTCATTTATTGGCTATTTGGGTTTTTTTAAATTTCAGAATATTATGCAGTATACATGTTTTGGTTACATAGTTTGCTTTGAACATGTCAGGTCAGAGTTGTAAGTGTGTCCTTCATGCAGAATATGTGCATGAATCACTTAGGTGGGTTAACACAGCCGCTCCTCCCACCTCCCACTTACTTGCTTCCTCCTGAGTTTTACTTCCCTGTGGGCACACAGGTGTTGAGTGACCGGTTTTCACTTTAGCACTGAGTGCACGTGGTGGGTGTTTTTTCATTCTTCCACTACTTCACTTAGAAGCATGGGCTGGTGTGCATCAGGTTATTACAGAAGATACTAGAGCACCATTCTTTATGACTGAGTAGTACTCCATGGTATACAAATGACACATTTTATTAATCCACTCTTATACTGATGGGAATTTGCGTTGGTTCCACATCCTTGCAATTGTGAATTGTGCTGCTACAAACATCTGAGTGTGAGTGTCTTTGTCATAAAATGTCCTTTTGTCCTTTGGGTAAATACCCAGTAGTGATATAGCTGGATCTAATGGTAGGTCTACTTTTGGTTCTTTGAGGCATCTCTATACTACTATCCATACAAGATGTTCTAGTTTGCAGTCCCACCAATAGTGTACAGGTGTTCCTCTCTCTTCACATGTATGCCAGCACTTGTTGTTTGGGATTTGTTGGTATGAGCCATTTTCACTGAAGTTAGGTAACATTTCATGGTGGTTTTGATTTGCATTTCCCTAATGATTAGAGAGGTTGAGCATTTTTTCCACGTGTTTGTTGGTTATTTGACTATCTTCCTTTGGAAAATTTCTGTTCATTAACTGCAACTGAGACTTCACCTTACAAATGCAAACAATGTGACCTAATCATATGTACCCTCATATTAATCAGAAATTTAACAAAAGGAAAAAGTTTCTGTTCATGTCTTGTGCTTACTTTTTGATGGAGTTACTTGAGTTTTTCTTGCTGATTTGCCTGAGTTCTTTGTAGATTCTGGTTATCAGCCCATTGTGTAGCATGCAAACATTTTTCCCTGAGTTGTCTCTGAGTTGTCTATTGCTGTATTAATTGTGTCCTTGGCTGTCCAGAAACTTTTAAATTTGATCGGGTCCCCTTTGTTTCTTTTAATTATTGCATGATTGCTTTCGAAATCTTGTTCATAAATTCTTTCCCAAGGCCAATATCTGCAAGACTTTTACCAACATTTTCTCCTACAATTATTATAGTTTCATGCCTTAGCTTTAAGTCTTTTATCCATCAGGAATCATCTTTTGTACATGGTGAGAGGTGCAGGTCTAGTTTCAGTATTTTACATGTGGTTATCCAGTTTCCCCAGCACCATTTACTGAATAGGGATTCTTTTCCCCAGTGTATGATTTCTGGCCAGTTGTATGTTGTTGTCTTTATAAAAATATCTGTTCTTTGTCCACTCTTTAATGGGGCTAGTTTCTTCTTGTTGAGTTGTTTAAGCTCCGTATAGATTAATCCTTTGTCCTTTATCAGGTGCATAGTTTGGAAATATTCTCTCCTATTCTGTAAAGCATCTGTTTGTTGATGATGATGATATGTCAATGAAAATAATGATTTTTTGCTTTGCAGACGCCTTTTCGTTTAAATCACATTTGTTTATTTTTGTTTTGGTTGCATTTGATTTTGGGATCTTAGTCATAAAGATCCCAACTTTGTCCAGGCTGATGTTCAGAAGAGTTTTTCCTAGGTTTTCTTCTAGAATTTTTATGGTTTCTGGTCTTACATTTAAATGTTTAGTCCATCTTGAAGTGATTTTTGCTATGATGAGAGGTGGAGGTCTGGTTTCACTCTTCTGTGTGAGGCTGCCTGATTTTTCCAGCACCATTTATTCAATAGGTTGTTTTTCCCCACTGTATGTTTTTGTCAGCTTTTTTGAAGATCAGTTGATTGTAGATATATGGCTTGATTTCTGGGTTCACTCTCTTATTTTATGTTTTCTTCAGTGTTTACCTTTATGTGCTTTCATTTCTAATATGCTATCAATTTGGAATATACTCATTTTTATGGCTTTAGAGCTGAATTTTATGTCTTCTGCCCTGACATCTCTCATGAACCCCAGGCCTATATCTTTATATACCTGCTGGAATGTCCACCTTAGACTCAGCCCATCAGACACTGAACTTACATCTTCTTCATTACAGCCTTTGACACTTCCACAACAAAATTATTTGTTATCGCATGTATGCAGGTTCCTTAGGGATTCACTAAGCTTTCTATCATTTATTCTGACAGTGCTGGATTAAAGAACATGATTTAAATGATAAGAAAATATGAATTCTTTGTCTTTCTGGGTGGATTTGCATTCAAGAGTTTTGTTTGTTTGTTTACTGAAACATCCACTGTCTAAAACTTTTTAATTGCCTTGAAGTTTATCATTTTAAAGTACTTGACAATTGCCAAGTACTTCAAAATATACACTTTGTAAATGCCTGGAAAGTCATTTAGTAAAATTATTCATGACATAAAGAATTAGATGGAGACAGAAGTGAACTGGATTTTTGGGCCCCTGGTGAGGCTTTGCTTCAGCTAAATGGAATGAGAGAAGCATGGTTGTTAAATAATCGCATATTTCACATCTCTCTAGGTACATATGTTCATCTCCATTTCTTCATTTATAACATTTCAAATCTTCAGACCTACAATAGTACTATCTTCTGGGAATTAATATGCTTCATATTTGCAAAAATCCATTTCTAAGAGTCTGATCTTTTTATCTGACTTGAGCACACTGATTTCATCTGGGGCCTCTAGCGTGCATCTGTGGGTCTCGTTATGTGTTGGTCCCTCTGTGGAGGACACTGTCTCAGACTTGTCACACAGCCAGATGCAGATCATTAGCCAAGTTCGATTTTTGCTATAACCAATACATGAATAATGACATGATAATGGGAACTTAGTAGTAACATACATTTTTTAGACTTAGAAAGTTGCATGTCATGAACATATTAAAAACGTTTCACTTTTAGAAAGACTTTATTATGTGATGGGAAAGAAATGGAAGAAAATGTAGCACTGTAATGTCTCAAAGTAAGGAAACTACACTTGGATATGGGCATAACTTTTGGTGATGTGATATTGCTGTCAGTAAACTAATAAAATTTGATTCATTTCTCCAGATGAACAACACTAAATAGATCTATACAACAATAAGTACCTACTGGCTTATATGCCTGTAGTTCCTCATAGTTATTTGAAATGAGACTGTGGTGATGGTTTGAGGCGAATACAATTATTGTTTCCACCACAGGCAAAGCGCAATTCCTCCAGGACTTCCAAAATGCCTATTCATACTCCTTTCGAGCAGGTGAAATGATTGCTTTATCAAATGGGTGTCTACAGGAAATGCATTCCTACTTGATCTAATGAGATCAAATAACACTTTCTATGGATCAACTTGTCTTAGGCTTCAGTTCTCTTAAAAGAAGGAAATTATAAAGACCACAGTGGGAATTTCTCGCTTGGTTTTCATACTATTGGTAAATGGTAAGTGTCAGCAGAGGATATAATCATGATTCTCACACAAATATAAAATAAAAAAGACAATACTTTCAGGGATCATATCTATAGTTTGTTACAAATATAAAATAAATACATGTCAAATTTTTATTTTACTGACTAATTAGTAAAGAAACCGGAAAACTTGTTAAAACTGGTTACTACAAAGGAGAATCTAAAAAGTCAACTATTAACTCTGTATATGCTCATCAGAAAGGCTGGTTTGAACTTGCTCATGATATGCAAAACTGGCTTTTCAACAGTGGGAGAAGGAAGTCAATCCAGCCTCAACTGAATAGAATTTATTTACCTGCCTCTAGCCAAGAATTATTGTTTGTATTTCTGTAGGTTTTCTCCAGTTAAATGAGTTGTTTACAGAACTATAACATAGCCAAAGATAATGAAAGGCACAACCCTCAGGGTTAGACAACACTGTTATGTAGTGTTTGCACTGGGGGGGTAACAATGCACTGTTTTCTATTGATGATTTTTTGTGACCTTTTGGTCTATTTAATTGGCTTTCACAATTTCCCCAATACAGTGCCCTCTTCTTTTTTCTTTAATTCTTTTTTTTTTTTTTTTTTTTTTGAGATGGAGTCTCACTCTGTTACCTTGGGTAGAGTGTCATGGCTTCCTCACAGCTCACAGCAACCTCAAGCAATCCTCTTGCCTCAGCCTACTGAGTAGCTGGGGCTATTGACACCCACCCCACCACAATATCTGTAGAGATGGGGTCTTGCTCTTGCTCAGGTTGGTCTTGATTCCTGAGCTCAGGCAATCTACCTGCCTTGGCTTCCCAGAGTGCTATGATTACAGGCGTGATCCACTGATCCCAGTCCTGTCTTTATTGGGTTTGAGGGGAGGTAATTCCCTACTTATATTTCAAAATGATTTTTATTATTTCTGCCTAAGCCCATTCTTTCCTTTTCTCCAGGGTCAGCGTAGGCAACTCAGTCAAAAATGTGTCCTGGGGAAGAACGGATCCCTGAGTTGGAAAATAATGTTGAAGAGCATTTAAAAACCCTTAGATTTAGCTTATCCATGGAAGTAGTTGTCAGACAGGAGTAAGACTAGAAAAGGAAGAGGACAGTGTTAGATATTTTTAAATGAATTTCAAGAAAAATAATTTGGGGTCTTTTGCTTGGCATACTTATATGATATATATTTTAGAGGAGTCAATACAATTATGGCAAACTATATCAGAACATGTATCAATTATATATTGCAAAACATTAGCAAAAGTTCATATGCTCCAAACATCTACTGGGGTGTCCAACCTATGGCCTGTGGGCCACAGGAAGATTACATGAGGACTATTTTGGTTATCTGTCCTGGCAAATACCATGAAAATCATCCACGGTCATTTTCTTTGCTTATTAGCTTTTATTAGTGTTTGTATATTTAATGTGTGGCCCAAGACAGGTCTTTTTCCAGAGGTTGGACACTAAAATATCCATTTATTCTCAAGATCAGAAGCTCTTTAAAGGCAAACCTTTCATATGCTTTGTTTTCTGTTGTTGTTCGAATGCCCTTCACGGCGTCTCTGTGGTATACAGTTACCCAGTGAAATTATAAGAACAAATTTTTAACCTCATACTCTGTCTGACACAATGCTAGGTGCTGAGGATTAAAAGTAAATATATATGACATTATGACTCATGTGTTAGAAAAGTTCATGGTCCTGTACGGAATCTTTTCCCCAGAGAAATCTGTCCTTGATGGGAGGAGTGGAGGCTTTATAGCAGATGGACGGGACAGTTCAGGTGCTCCCAAAGCACACCAGGGAGGTGAAGCTCTGTTTTGAAAATATGGTTAGTTCATCTCCAGGGGGATCTCCCAGGTAGAGTTCTTGGTGTAACCAAGATGAGGACAGTGGAGCTTGCTGAGACTTAGAGCATTGGCTTCAGTAACTGCAGTTCCTTGTGTTTGCCTGGCAACCCTTTGCCATGTATTTCGGTCTGATCCTTCATAGTCACCGCTAATTAGAATGTGCCAGGATCCAGGCAAAAGTACCTTGAAATTGTTGTCTCATTTAATCCTTATAACTGTCCTGTGGAGTAAGTGATGAGAGGTTAAGTGTTACGATTGCAATAATGCCGCTAGTGGGTGGCCGACTCAGGGCAGGATTTGAGGTCTGCCTGAGTTCAAAAGTCACCCCCTTTGGGCTGTGCAGCTTCGATACCGAACCCTGATGTGGTGATGTGGTGAGAGCACAGCTGAGCCTGTGCTGAGCATCCGAGGGGCTGCAGGACTGTGAGGGTGTGTGTGGGAGAAGCAGGAGGAGGTTTTTCTGTATTCATGACACAATTAGGAAAAAAGTGTGCATTATCCGTTTCTGCTGCACTTTAGGCTCCTATCCAGTGAAACATGGCATAGTGACATGGACAGTTGCATCAGCACTTCTGTTAGCTGCAGCACGCGGGAAGGTTCAGAAGGTGACCGAATTGTGTTTTGTAGAATCATTACCTACCCCTGGTGGAGCTCCTGCTGCTGCAGGGGGACGGAGGAGTTTTGAGATGTGGGAGAGTCCAGCGAGGTCAGTCTGCGCGCAGTGGCGTCGGCCCGTCCCTCCACCCCTCCGCCTGCGGAGCTCTGAAGCAGGTGCCCTCTGCCCTCAGCGCCCTTCAAACCTTGTATGTGAGGACAGCTTGGCATTTTTTTCTCCTCGTCTTTCAATATTTCAAATGCCCTTAACAATTGATTTTTCCCGCAGACTTTTTTCTTCCTGAAATGTCTACATTCCTACTCTTCTTTAGTTTTGCTTCCAGTTTTGAACGCAGCGAAATCATTTCCCTCCTTCCAGTCAACCTGGCTCCGCGACACACACGTCCCCTGTTCTCAGCTGCCTTGTATCATCTGCGTGAATTACTACAGGTGCTCCAGCTTCATCTCAGGCCTCCTGTCGCACCTACTTCTCACTGGCCTCGGTTTCTTGCCATTCTCTATGATTAGTCTCACTTTTTTTAAAAATAATGACCTGGCAAGAAAATAGTTTTTTACTGTTACTTTTAAATAATTTAAATTTTTTCACCAAGGGACTAAGATGCCCAGATCACAGTGCCACTCCAAATTCTTTTGATTGTCTCTTTCTGATCTCCCACTAAGGCAAATTGAAAGCTAAAGAACAATTGAATGTGTAGAAAGCCAGAATAAATGCTATAAAGATTTATATATTTGTTTTGTTTTGTTGGTCTGAATTCTAACAGGTACTTTTGGGGCAAAATAACTATATAGCATCTATAGCATAATAACTTTTTAAAAAGAGTTTAATTTTTATTTGATCTGTAATTATTCTGCTATAATGTTTTATGCATTATTTTTGTTTTCAACTGTTTATTGTGGAAAATGTTAAAGTACTCTGGTATTAACTCCTGGGTAACTCTAACTTGGTTTCAACTATTTTAACACTCATGACCAGTCTTGGCTATCGACACTTAATGCCTTCAACCTCCTTTCTTCTGGAGTGTTTGGAACAAATTCCAGCCATCATACCATTTTATAGAAATATTTCAGCATGTGTCCCTAAATAAAAAGCACTCCTTTGGGGGAAAACACCGTGTCATAACTGCAACTGACCATTATTTTAAAGATCACTAAGATCACTGCAACTGATCATTACTTTAAAGATCACTAAGATCACTGCAACTGACCATTATTTTAAAAATCACTAAGTAACAGCCAATGTTCCAATTTCTTTGTTTGCCTCATTTCTTTTACAGTTGTTTGCTTCAATCAATGCCAAGTCTATAAATACGATTGGTTGCTATATTTTGTGCTTTTTTTTTTTTTTTTTAGTACGTAGTTTCTCCCTCAACTCTTTATTTCTAGCAATGTATCTGTTGAAGAAGCCTAATCATTTGTCTTATAAAGTTTCCAACAGTCTGGATTTTGTTGATTGCAGGCTTATGGCGCATTTAATATATTTCTTTGGCATTCGTATTTTCCCTAAATGGGTGATTTGATCTACAGAGTTGAACAGACTCAGGTTTGACTTTCAGAAGCACTACTTCCTAGGCAGTGTTGTGTGTCTCCTGTAACGTGACGCCTGGCTGTCTCTTTCTGTTATGTTAGTGACCATTGGGTTCCTAGATCTACCCACACAGTAGCTGAATGAAGATGATTTAATGAATGGCTAAGGCAGTAAATATTTTCAGATCTGTACTCATCTCACGTCTTGCTTGATAGAAGACTGAAATTAAGATTATGCAAAGATGACATATTTTACCTCCTCCAAATTAATATTATTCTATATAACCAAGCTTTTAAGAATCCAGATAATCTGAGATTGTTACATTGTCCAATGAGACCTTGGAATACTGGTGTTGGCAGTCTCTGGTTGAGAGTATGTGCACATACTTTAGAAATTTGATGAGCAAGTTGGCATTTTCTAGATGCAATTAAACAGCATGGCTAAATGTTTAAATTTGGGGGAGGGAAGCAATCTGGACACAAGCACAGTAAGCTATTAACAATGATTCCCATTGGAGGGGAGTTAGGAAAATTTGGAATTTCATTGGGTACCATTGTCTACTATTTGAATTTTATCTGTGATTATCTAGATGGGATCATGTTAACCTCTATTTCTTCTATATATGTGTATTTGTATAGCTAAAAATTTAGTAAATGCTAAAATAAATGACTGACATATTAAATTATGTTATGAAGCTATTCAGGACACCTGTCTTGATGGAGACATCTCCCGTTCTCACTAATGGGTATGCTACACGGGCCCACCTGGTGAGAGAAAGGGCCAAACGCAGACACAGCACCTAGGTTTCCTGGCACACTTATTGCACATTTACTGGGCACAGGGTAATAGAAGAGAAAAGATCAGATTCTATTTATTCCCACAGGGCTTTCATCACACTGCAGAGTGGAGAAGGGATCTACCAGGCTCCCACTCGTGTCCTCAAGCTCACCACCTATGTTCTCTAAGTCCTGAGGCCTTAACTGGCTTCCTGGGAGTGTCTGAACCAGCCTCAAGCTGTACCTTACCCTGAAGACAACCTGCTCCAGGTATGTCTCCCCATCGCAATTTTCCCCTGCTCTGCTCCTTTGACTGTGAACCATCTCCAGACTTCCTGGGACTTCTGAGCTTTTTACCTCTTGCTTCAGTGAAGCTGTTTCCCCAGTGACTTGGGTTCTCCCTTTGACCTTCTACAGGGAGACACTGATTTTACTTCTTTGAGCAATTTCCACTTCAGGACCAAGGACCCTTTGTACTCTGAACTTACAGGTATATTTTTTTCTTCCCCCTTAGAAAAAAAGATAAATTCATACTGGTGCTGTTTACTAATGTTTTTAATAAGCAACACTAATATTTGTGGGTGTTTTTCCCTGAAAGATAAATTTTACATATTATAAGAAACAGAATATGTATTTTCGAAATTTTGTGAGAACTGCCTAGGCCCTCATTATTCTGGCTTGCTGTTTGTCATGGGGCCTGACCAGTGAGCTCACTTCCAATAAAGTAGAGAGTTTAAACTCCCCTCACTGTGCACAAGAACTTGTGTCTTGGGAGGGGGAAAGGGCTAAGACTGCTGATGGGGCCCATCCTTAGTGCTGTGTTCTACAGGGTGTGGGTGAGGAAAGGGCCTCATCTGCTCAGACAGCCGAAAAAGAAAAGAGGAAAAAATTCAATACACAGCTCTCAAAAATCAATGTGACCTATGTGAGGGTATAATAAAAGATGCATTGCGTACGAATGTATTTAACTTCAAATAACAGAAAATCCACCTACAAGACCTGCATGAGTAGGCATTTATTCTTCTCATAAAATAAAGCATCCAGGGTGGGATTTTTATGGTGCTATCAGAGGTAGTTTGCATCCTCCTTTTCCTGCTGCCTTACTGCGTTGATCCCCTTTTTATCCACAAGATATACCAGATACTATGTGTGCCTTGATAGGAAAAAGAGGAAGAACGGAGGCAGCGCCCCCACCAGGGAAGTAAAGGATCAGCAGCTGTAGACAGGTGCCTTGCTGGGCTGAGCTGCTTCTGGTGGGCACTCTCCAATGAAGAGAAGCTGAAAGGCCAGGGAACAGTCATGCAGTAGTGAACCTGGGACTAGAGGCTTGACCCTGTTACACAGGAATCTGTGAGTAATAGCTAAGCCAGGGGCTGGAGGTGGTGGGTGGAATTAAGGATGGGCAACTGTGGAGGACTGCAGAATCTCTCTGACTTTTCTCTAGGCCTCTTGAAATCTAAAACTTCTACCCTCACTGCTTGTTTTAAAAGCCCCTAAATTAAGTTCAGCCCCACGTCACTACTGGTTTTCACATGTGCCTAAGATTATTTGGTAATGAGCATTTTGGAGCTATGTAGAAGGCAGATCCTAGATCCAAATCAACTCTCCTGTGTTGAGCTGGGAGGCTGCTTTTTCTTGGGTACTATGGAGAAAGTGGATATGATTTGTCAGAGGAAGCTTATTTATTTCCATGTCTGGCACTGCCCAACTTGAGGGCCTTTCTCTTTTTGTGGTGGGAAAAGTAACCACTTATATGCTACCAGTTGTAACTATAAACTTCAGCATCTTAATGTATGTGGGTTAGTTTTTCTGTTTTTATCTGTGAAACTGAAGGGGAATCTGTGATCTTGAAATTCTTTACCTGATGCAGACATAAAAGAAGCTAATTTAATTAAAAATGTATTTATAGAGATCAATGGTAAAAATGGTTGTTGGAAAAGACAATTCCTAAATGTAATTTAAAATGTTTAATTGATAACCTAGAGCACCTAAGGTTTAAACACAAAATCGTCTTTCAAGGAAAAAAATGAAGCAGCTCTGTGGAAGGTGGGAAGTTACAATGTTTATGTATCATTTCCAAGAAGCATTTCCACTCAGCAGTCTAAAACATCTGGCTGTGAATCCAGTCCTCTGTATCAGAGTATTTTTAAGAAACCTACCAAGACCAGGGGAAATGTCTCTTTATTTACCAGGATGTAATTAATGAATTACGTGTTTTAGAAAGTGGTGAGACGAACATTCAGAGCTCTAAGAGATAAAAATACCGGTTAAAAGAAAGATTTGTTTTCCATCTATACCCCTCTGTAAGTTTGATAGATTTTTTTCAAAATCTAGATTTTGAAATGAGTGCGAACATCCAATCACAGCTGTCCTTATTTGGGGTATTGGATGTGTGAGAGTTTTCCATAAATATTTCAAGTAGTAGGCATACATATATTTTCTGATATAAAAATTTAGAGCATTACATAAGTTCATTTTTATCCTTTGTTTGAGCTGAATAAATTATCTCCTGGCATGAATCAGGGCCTCGTGCAGCTCCGCGTGTGGGAAACACTTTTCCAGGCTGCTGGTGCTCCGGGTCGGGAGATGGGTCTGGGGGTTTCTGCACCTGCTGGGCTGCGGCTCCTGCACCCCGACACCGGGTGAGGCCGCCCTCCACCACCGCGGGCCTCACTCTGCATCTCTGCGTCAGTGTATCTGTGAACGCCAGAGACCTCTCAGTCAAGTCGTAGGCATCAGCCTCACACTGACAATGTCTGTTCCTGTCCTGTCATCGTCCTGGCACCCTCAGTCTTGAGCTGTCAGTGACTTTGACCCCTGCCTCATTTCTCTCCGTGTTCAGCCCACAGGAATTTCATAGCTCCTTCAGAATTTGGGCTCCTTCCCTTCTAGAATGCTCCCCTTCTGGGGTATCTCCTGCTGTTCTCCCTGTCCTCGGGATGGTTCTTCTTGGTCTTTTGTAAAGCTCCTAATTGTCCACACTCCCCCCGAACTTCGTTCCCCAGACTCGGTTCTCTGCACCTTCCTCAGCCCGCCCCACTCCTCACATGGCCTCAGTGAGCTTCTGTGCATGATGAAAATAGACTCTACAGCTCTAGTTCAGAGCCCATCCCTGAACTCCACGTCCCAATAAAACTTTGTACTGGGTATCTCCACCTGAAGTCGAATGGGGACCTCAAACCCGCATGTCCCACTGCGGTCCGGCAATGCTCTCACCCTGTGCACCTGCTGCCCACCGCTGCCCTGCCGGAGAGCTCCATTTCCCCTTCTCCTCTCGTCTCAGTGCTGCCATCTGCTTGCTCAAGCTATAACCCTGGGTATTATCATTTACTCTTTCCTTTCTTCCTCATTTCCTAAATCAATCCAGTCCCAGGGCAGCGCCTGTGGCTCAAAGGAGTGGGGCTCTGGCCCCATATACCAGAGGTGGTGGGTTCAAATCCAGCCCTAGCCAAAAACTGCAAAAAAAAAAAAATATATATATATATATCAATCCAGTCTTATATTAATTCTTCTTCCCTTTTTTTTTTTTTAAATAACTTCTCTCAGATGTGCTTATTCTTCTGTGGGGCTGTGCTACTTCCCATTTACAAGTGACTGTTATTTTACAATAAGACTACTGCTATAGGTCTTGCCGCCTCCAGCCTCCCGCTGTTAGGAAGGAATGATTAGTTTACTGTCTTTGGCACTGTCCCGCATTTTCTTTAAATTCCCAGTTCTTTTACAATATCCTTTGTCACCCAGCCCTTGTCCACTGGCCTTACTTCCTGACATTCTTCCCCTCTGGGACTCCCAAGATGCAGCTTGTTCTTCTCTCCACTGAGAAGATCCTTCCACTGCCCCCCTTCCTGCAGCTCACCCTCGTGCCTTCCAGTGATTGACCTTTCACTTAGTTTAAGACATCGTTTCCGGCTCGGCGCCTGTGGCTCAATTGGCTAAGGTGCCAGCCATGTACAGCTAAGGTGGCGGGTTCGAATCCCCAGCCCGGGCCGCCAAACAACAATTATGGCTGCAACCAAAAAATGGCCCAGTGTTGTGGCAGGTGCCTGTGGTCCCAGCTACTTGGGAGGCAGAGGCAGGAGACTCGCTTGAGCCCAGGAGTTGGAGGTTGCTGTGAGCTGTGATGCCATGGCACTCTACCCAGGGGCATAGCTTGAGGCTCTGTCTCAAAAAAAAAGAAAAAAAAAAGACATCCTTTCCTCTGGGCCATGTCTCCTGGCCGTTCCCTGTCCTCATCCTGGGTCCCCTGCCTCTCACACACCCTCCTGGCTATGGCCCTTATTACTCTGTGACTGTTCATTTCTTCTTATCCCCATCACACTGTAAGTTCATGGTTTTTGTTTTTTAAAACCCTATTCACTATTACTTTCTTCCCTGCACAGAAAAGTGATTAAAATATAGGCACTCAATAAAATAATGAAAAATTAATAAGCAACTGTGCTGGGATTCAGCAGCTCAGGGCTGGAGTCAAGTACATGTGTATTGAAATCCCTCAGCAGGGTACTTGATATATGATATCATTTCACCTTGTCCTCTGCAACCCTTACATAATGACAGTGCTGAGGGGAAGATAATACAGCATGAATGAGTAAAATATTTAAAAATAAGTAAATAAAAAATAGGGGCAACGTATTGGGGAACAGCTATGAAGAAAATGAGATGGAGGCACCACATGGGGCTAGGGCCATCAGGAAGGCCTCTGGGAGGAGGTGGAGGCTCCATGTGGGGCCAGGGCCATCAGGGAGGCCTCTGGGAGGAGGTGGAGGCTCCATGCGGGGCCGGGGCCAGGGCCATCAGGAAGGCCTCTGGGAGGAGGTGGAGGCTCCATGCGGGGCCAGGGCCATCAGGGAGGCCTCTGGGAGGAGGTGGAGGTCAGGGAGGCCTCTAGGAAGAGGTGGTGTGCCAGCTGGAATATGGCCCTGGGGAGAGCTGGGGAACTTTGTGATTACCTTCCTTCAGCTGTAAATTAGCACAGTAATAGTAACAGCTGTGTAGAATGGTGTTAAAGTCTGAATCAGATGCACACAAAGCATCTGCCCCACTGTCTGGTTCATAGTCATCACTAAGCAAGTTGGTAACATGGCTGGGTAACGTTTCCAGCATGAAGAGATCAGGTTGTCCCTTTCTAAAGGGCTCTTTAGTTGTGGATATGTTACTTTGTACACAGACCCAATTTCGTTTTACTTAAGTCCTGAACAAATTATTTTTGAGTATCTACTAAGTAAGGCAGCATGGTGGCTACGGTGGAAGGCCAAAGAAAAACCTAGGAGCTAAGATTTCTATTTTATAACCTACATTTCACTTATTTTATTTATTACTAATTTCCTTTCCACACACACACATTTGTTCTTACATTTTCTGGTTGGCTGCTTGAAAATTTATTGTACATGGCTTTTCTTGGGTGATGACCTTATAAATCATTTGAATCACAGTTGGTATTTCTGAACATTTGAAATGCTCACGGCAAGGAAGCTTTCACATTTCTGAAAGAAAGGCTGTCAGGAATTCAGAACTTTATTGAAGAAGGAGCCAGACGCTAATGGAAAATGTAAATGTTATCCAAGAGAAGGTTTGAATTTGTATATCAGGAATATTTTTGTACCTAATAGCTACATGTGGCTACATTTCTTTTCTTCACGTGGGTGTTCACTTCCAAAAAAAGTTGACTGAAATGTTAGAAATGCAAAATTAATTAACACCTTGTGTAGCTCATTTGACTCCTGCAGATTCAGTGATGGCTTTATTTGTATATAACTGTGTCTGTTGCTTATTTTTGACAAGTTTGGACAAAATATCTTCTCTGCACCGTTTTTGGATTTCCGATTATGCTGAGAATAACTGCGAGGATAAGAGGTAATGAAGGGAGAGTGAAAGCCTTCAGAATGTTACTGTGAGGAATTATGCTTTCATTTGTACTCATTATGTGTCAGTCCTGGGGTTTTATTAAAAATAAAAGGCTAAGGCTAATGGCTTCTTTTATGAAAACAAAGTAACAAAAATGACATTTTAATTATAATTTTTAAAACATAAAAATTGCACCTTTAAAGATGGTTGTGTAATATGATTGCCAAAGACAATTCCCTTCAATAATGAAAGGCTGATTTAAATATGATGTCTAGAAAAGTCTCCATGGAAGCTCCCTGCACTCTCTCATCTATTGTTCAGGGTTCTTTTGTTTTCATCTTGCTTATTTCTTCCTCTTTAGACAAAAATGTGCCTAACTATCCCAAATACTAGGGATCTTGTTCTTTAAATGTAAGTTCTGCCTGATAAATCACTTGTTTATTATGTGTATAAAACAAAATAAGAGGACATTTTTAGTATGCAGTTTGTAGGGCAGATTGGAAAACAAATTTCATCAAGTTTATAGTTTGGTGACTCCATATTAAGATTTAGTTTCCTGATATGAGAATGACCTCTTTTTTATATGTGTGTGTGTGTGTGTGTGTATGTGTGTGTGTGAAGAGCCATTTGTATTTGTGTGCATAAATATATGGCTATATATTAATGTAGGTTTGTGTGTGTGTGTGTGTGCATTTAAACTTTAAGAAAATGTCTTGATTGTTTTTAGCATTTTGAAATGATTTTTTATGTGGTGTTACTATTCCATTTCCAAAGTCATATACTGGAAATATTTGGAGAACAGTTTGTCCATGAATGATCAGAACTTAATGTTGTTAAATTTGAGACAAATTATTATTGGTAATTGTCTTTGGAAATATAATGTGCTGGTAAATTTGTTGTTCCATACTAAGAGTATAATTAGAGCATGGGAGAACAACTAGTGTTTAGGTATGAATTCGATATTTATTGGGAGTTATCAAGTAGCAGGCACCGTGCTAATTTCCAGAGCAGCAAGGCAGAGCTGCCGTCAGGTCTCCATCCCCCTCTGTCTCTTGGCATCAGCACATTCCCTCCTGGTGTTTAATTCTGATGGGATGATGACCATGATGCCATTGTTCCGTGAACCTGTGGTGGTCAGCATTTGACTTAGGTTGAGTTAGTCATAGCACCTGATACAGTGATAACCTCATAGATGAGCCTCTGACTCATAAAAGGTTTAATCTCTGGGTGTTTCAGAAGATAAATTAGCTTTCTTTTGGAGTTATTAAATACTAATCTGAGCTTATGTCATCCAGGATGTATCAGTAAAGGAATCAGTAGTTTTCCTTTTTAGCTAAATTAGTATGGTTCTCTCTTGCAGCCCCAGTCTTGATTATCAAAATTGTGGGTGTTCAGAGATGTGCAAAATAAGGTTCTAGCCCTATCGCAAAGGCTTTCTTTTATGAAAACAAAGTAAAGAAAATGAAATTTTAATTATAATTTTTAAAACATAAAAATTGCATCTTTAAAGATGGTTGTATAATATGATTGTCAAGACAATCAATTTGCCCTTCAATAATTTCATTATTGCCCTTCAGTAATGAAAGACTGATCTAAACAACTCTTATACATAAGGGCTAGAATAGACTTATAAAGCAGTAGTTCCTGTGTAATATGAAGTATTATTTGTGATGTATATACAATAAAATGGAACCAGAAAGCAGAAATAAAACTTGGCTTAAATGTGCTGGTAAAGACTTCAGAGAGTATCTTTGAGCTGAGTGTTAAATTATGTGAGGTAGTTGCCAAGGCAAGATGAGAAATGAGAAACTAGCAAGACCAAAGAAATAGCGCATCAAAGCATAGATTCCAGAAGGTCCTTGGTATGTTTAGGGACTGAGACATTTTCTATCTCTGATGTTGCATAAACCGTGTAGAGAAGTGGATGGCAGATAAGGGAGTGGTAGGTTGAGTGGGTTTTGATGCAATCTTTCAAATTGCATCAAAACCCAGTGGAAAAATCAGCCCACTCAGGAACATAACGATAATACCAAGGGAATTAAAACATCAGAATATACAAAAGGTTGTTTTTTTTTTTTTTAACCTAGCATGTGGGTATTAAAACCCTTTTGCATTTCTCTGCCTGCCTGTGGGTTTGTGCCAGGCAGACTCCCAGAACTTCCATATGGCTTGAGTGATGGGTGAAGCAGGAAACTGGGAAAAACAAAACAGACAAATTATAAATGATGGGGAGTTAATGGTGGGAGCAAAGACTATTTCTGGAAAACAGAAAGTATAGAAGAAAAATAATGGAATAACAAGAGCCATTAAAAGCCAAGTTTTAAGAGTTTGGGAGGATTCCAAACACACAAGCCTAGAACCTGGAGACCAGACTGGGGGTAACTGTGATACTGTGTGAGAAGACGAAAACAATTGAGAGGCTGTGTTTAAACATATTGATGGGTTTTGAATGTCATTTCCCCTTCCTGTTTCTTCTAGAGTTGTTAATAAATGTTCTTTCAATGACTTTCTTTCACTGTTACTGAATAAGTTTCTTTCGAATGGCACTGGATAAAACTGTTCAACCACGTTACATACAAATGAGGGACTTCTCTATGGAAATTCAGTGTAGAAGAGCACATTTCAAACCTTTAGTTTGGTGAGGCTGATGTAGAGAAGGGTGTGAGCATTAATTTCATATGTCACCTTGCCTAGCGTAAGGTACTATAGTCTTGAGATATTTGGTCAACACCATTCTAGATGTTGCTGCAAAGGCCTTTTTAAATGAGATTAACTTATATATCAGTGGACTTAATCAACCTCATCTAATAAGTTGAAGATTTAAGGAAAAAAACAACAACAACACTGGAATCTTGTTTTCAGACCAAGAAGTTGTGCCTTTAGACTGCCTACTGGCTTAATCCAACTGAAAACATGTACCCCCCACCCTGAGACTTTAGCCCAGGCGTCCTCAAACTACGGCCCATGGGCCACATGTGGCCGGCCTAGGACATTTATCTGGTCTGCCAGGTGTTTTTGCCACTGCTGCCTGTCCTGCTTAACAGCCGACTAGTCCCGGGGCCCGCAGTCCGGCCCTCCAACGGTCTGAGGGACAGTGAACTGGCCCCCTGTTTAAAAAGTTTGAGGACCCCTGCATTTAACCTGTTAACCCACGCTGCAGATCTCAACCTTATGAGCCTCCACAGCCGTGTGAACCAATTCCTTAAAATAAATCCCTCACTCTCTCTCACAGACAAGCCTGTAGGTGTGCACACACCCAAATGCAACACCCAATTGCTTCTGGTTTTCTGGAGAAACCTAATCTGGAGTGGTACCATCCAAAAAGAATTAACAAATTAAACCTATTTGAGCCTATTCAGCAGTATGTCAGGCCCTGAGAATGGAAAAGACTGAGAGAGGTGTCCCAGATTTGAGCACTTAACAAGCCACATACCATGGCTATCCCACGTTTATAAATATGCATGGAAGGCAAAGTCAAGTAACCCTGGATGATAGCAGGGTGAAGATTTAGCTGCTGTGTGGGAGACAGTTTTCAGTTTTCAGTTGGAAGGATAAGGGCACATGTAAATAGCGATGATTTCACATAGCATGCAGTATTTTGTTCTGTCCTAAGCCCTGCCAAAGTGTTCCCTACGTCAGTGTTTTCTCCAAAGCCTATATCCTAAGCTCAGACATCTTGATTTTACTACTTTGATAGTAAGAGAAGAAGTTAAGGTGAAAATTCTAAGGAAAATCTCTATTAAGGAAATCTGGGAGTGGTTCTTCCCTGGGTCCTCATTACTTACTGGCTAAGCATCTTCCAAAGGCTGAGCCTCCTCAGGGCATAAGTAGATCCAGTCCCCTATAAAAAAATGTGGGAAGAGAGAGTTAAAATAAGGAGGGTCCAAAATGAAGATAAATCCCAGGGAAACGAACTATTTGAAACAAAGCGATTTAAGTAGCTTCCCTTCTAACAAGGAGGTTTAAATCCTTTCTATCAGTTTAATCGAAGTGTCGTGGTTTTTAATCTTTTTTTTTTTTTTTTTGAGACGGAGGCTCAAGCTATCCCCTTGGGTAGAGTGCCATGGCATCACAGCTCACAGCAACCTCCAACTCCTGGGCTCAAGCGAGTCTCCTGCCTCAGCCTCCCAAGCAGCTGGGACCACAGGCGCCTGCCACAACGCCCGGCTATTTTTTTTGGTTGCAGCCGTCATTGTTGTTTGGCGGGCCCAGGCTGGGGATTCGAACCCGCCACCATAGGTGTACATGGCTGGCGCCTTAGCCGATTGAGCCACAGGCGCCGAGCCGTGGTTTTTAATCTTGATCACAGTTAATGTTTCTGTGAGGTCCAGAGATTTATTGGTGAGGACAGGAGAGTAAGAGAAGGCAGTGGTTTTAAGTTTCTTTCAAAATTCAAAGTAAATTTTGGATAACTGGAAGACTCAGT
>CAUYQV010153200.1:0-78217 GCA_963574575.1 Galagoides demidoff
TAAACATATTCCATACTACTCAGAAATAACGTGAGCAGAAACACCAGTGATTTCATCCTCCCAGGGACTATACATTACAGGGTGTAATTTGGCAGCCCTCCAGAAACTTGTCTTAAATAGCTGTTGGGTGATTTAAAGAGATGAGTATTTTAGTGCCTTGACTTCTTTTTAAATATATAACCATTTGAATGAATCCATTTAATATATCAAGGCATTGTGTTGAAACTTTCATACCTAAAAAAAAAAAGTTCTCAGCCATTTTTCGTTAAACTTTTGAAGATACTTAAATGATTTCTAATTTAAAAAAAAAAAAACTAATCCTGGTGTTTAATGATGATAAAGGACTTGTCTATTTTTGTAACAAATCACCAGAACAAAAAGCTATTATGGAGTAATTAAACACCACACTCAGCATAGATATATAGAAAAGGAGGATTGCAAATTACTTTTTACAGCTTGTTCTGAAGTTTTCTGAAGTGGAACACAATTTAATCATTGGACCCCTCAGAGGTGGTAAAAAGTAATCAGGAGGGTTATGTGATAACCTCCAGATCCAAGGCTCCAAAGCCTCAGATCTTCCCAGGGTATCCAACTAAGCACTGTCACTGAGCTAAACCCCCATCTTTAATAAGCCCCATCAAAGACAACTGCAGGGAAGCCCACTTTTATGTGCTTTTCTGTTTGGGGAACTCTTAATGGGGGCCACAGAGATCTCTGGCCTTTAATTAAATAAAGTTTGCTAGTTTAGGCCAAAGAACAATTTAAGTTCAGGCCTAAATCGGGATTCTATCTAACAAGCCACTTTTACTTCTTGTTATTTAAAAGGTATGATTATTTTTAATTGAGTTAATCAGCTTTCTGAGTACACTTGGCAATGTGTAAGCATATTAAAATATTAGGATTCCCTGCCTTAGGGACTTCCCAAGATTAATTCCCAGCATCTCAGAGCAATCCAGTTAATGATTTCCCTGCACAGACACCCTGGGCGGATACTGCTACAGCCTGGCCAGGCTCAGCCTTCAGCCAGGATGCTGAGTCCCCTTTCTCTGAGCATCAGCAGCTCACCGCCCTCTCCTGTGACACTCATGTGCCTCTTAAACCAGAAGTTCCCTGGAGGCAGAGCCTGCCTGCTCCTCCTAGTTACCTGTGCCCTCTCACTGGCTCCCTAGTGCTCTGACTCCACAGGTGCTCCCAATCTATCAGCATCTTCCTCTATCAAGGGCGTCTGTTCGGCCCAAATGGCTTACTCTTTCAAAACTGAGTGCTCCAAATACTTTGTCTGGTTTCTTTTAACAAACACATGACTTGATTTTCCATTTGCACCCCCAACACAAATTGTGCATAAAGCCTCATCTTCTATAAAAGGGGGGAAAAATGAATTATTTTCCTTAGACACCACTGCGCGTGGCTTTGGGGCTGACCAATGCTGCTTGTGGTGGTGGTCAACAGGAATGGGCAGCAGTGTTATCCGTTTACTTTTGGTGCTTCCTTTTGTCTCTTTTTTCAGCCCCTGGGTTGAACAGGCATTTTAAATCTCTTTACTCTTTGGGAGAAGGCAGAACTGTACTTGTATTTACAACCCTGATGAATGCAGGCTTTTTGTGCTAAACCAGACAGCGCTAGACTATCCAATTGTCTTTGCTGTTGTTAGCTTTCAAGGAAAATGCCTACAACCAGCTTTCCTCCCCTGCCGCCCCTTTAACATTGTAGATATGGGAACCCATTCACTTCTCATCTGGCTCAGGCCAAACTCCTTTTAACCAGAAAGCATCTTGGAGAACGTAGTGAAATGAAGGAACAAGCATAAAAAAGAAACCAGCTCCAGCTGCTGTGCGGAAATAGGGCCTGGAATCCTAAAACATGGCCAACCTTTTCCACCTGAGACAAGTGTCACTGAATCCTGAGAATGTAGCTTAAATTCAGGATTCACCAGAAAAGAGACTCACTCAAAGATAGTCCATTCATTCGGATGCAACTTAGCTGATTCTTCACAGACGTGGGCCTATAGACCTAGCTGCGGCCCTCCATTAGATCACTCAGAAGCCCTCGGCAACACATGTGGCTTCTTAATGTCCCTGTAGTACCTACAAACATTCTGCAATGTGAATTATATTGCATACATACAAAAAATGTATTACTCAGGGCCACTGCATAGAGCCCTGGGGCAGAACAAGGGCCTACGCCACAAAATCGGGGTTGAACTGAGAAACTCTCGATATTAGAGCACCAGATTCACTCAGTCAGAGGTATCTACACTTCTCTCGGGAAGCAAACAGCCAAACTGAATGATATCCCTGGAACAGGTTTGCTAAGGCCAAAAGGAAGACATATGTTTGCTAAAATGGCCCCTGTAGCTTGATCAAAACCTTATGGTTAGCCAGAGCACCACCAGACTATTAAAGTTTCTTTTTCTGATCAACAACTTTCTTTTCGGAAGAAATGAGTCTCAGGGTGCATATTCCCTCTTTTCCTAACAATGAATAAAACAGTGTTGACAGCATCTAACTGAGTAACCAAAACACCTTGCTTAAGTCCTGCACCAAAAGCCAGTGCACCTCTGAGCACTGAGCAACATCATCACACCCACCCCACCCCCAGGAAGATCCTATCCATGGCTCCTCCACATTGAGCGGGAGTGGGAATCCATCGCCCCAGAAACTGCCTCTCCCCAAAGCTGACAAATGTCCACCACACCTGTTAGAGACTGAATGTCTATGTTCCTCCAAAAGTCGTATGTTATATCCCTGAGCCTCAGTGTGATGGTATATGGAAGTGGAGCCTTTGGAAAGTCATGAGGGCTAGATGAGGTCATGAGGGTGGGACCCTCATAGTGGAATTAGTGCCCTTATAAGAAAGGATATCAAGAGACAGTGCCTTCTCTCCCATTCTCTGAACCCACACAAAGAAGAGGTCACACGAGCCCACAGCAAGATCGTGAGCTGAAGGAAAGAGCCCTCAGGATTCTAGTGGCATGTTAATCTTGAACTTCCAACCTCTTGAGCTGTAAGAAATAAACATCTATGGATTAAACCACCCAGTCTGTAGTACTTTGCAATGGCAGCCCCAACAGACTAGGACATAGCCTATTTCTGTGTGCTTTGTCACTGCCCATTAGGACAGTTACAGGGAGAAATCCAAGGATCAGAGCAACAAAGTTCACCTCTGTTCTGACCAAAATCTAGTGATGTTTTGGCAAGTACCAGGAGCACATAATCAGTTGCCAATGAATGTGAGCGCCCCCAGTCCACAATGCCCAAGGGGGCCTGCCCTACAACAGTGAGGCCTGCACTCCCTGCCATGCCCTGCCAACCCTGCTCTGCCCAAATCACTTCCTTTAGGCTGTGAAGCCAAAACTTTTGCAGGGAATCACAGAATTGGAAACAACAACTCCCTTTCAGCAGAGAAAGGTGCCTGGGGTGGAAAATTTCCCCTCTGTGCTCAAAAAAGGAAGTTGTCAGTACCTTCTCAGATACAAAAGAGGGGGGAAGTGTGTCCTGTTTTATATTTATAAAAATCACCAAGAAAGAATAAGTTGCTGTGAATAAAAGCTACATTAATATGGTTCCTGCCTCCCAGGAGGCAGGTGATTTGAGGAAAAACAGACTCAGAAGAAAAATACTAAATAAATCCCCAGTATACATACAAATTAAACACATACCATGTGTCTCCCACGTGAGGGAAGTGGCAACTGCTAGGATCAAGGATAAACTGCTGGGATTAAAGTGCACATTCATTTAACCAAGAAAGAAGTTGGAGAAGGAAAACAGAAGTCACAGGTACAGTCTGGTCACTACACTCAAGAGGTTCCCTGTATTTCCCTCACCAACCCCGGCTCCCCCCCAAAAAAAAAAAACTAAGGTACAATCACATCTGTGCTCTCTGAGCATTTTAAATTTTCCTCCACCACCACCCTGGATATCCTGTACTTGTCTGTCTTCTCCACTAAATAGGAAAATTTACCTCTTACATGCAACGTTGTTTCAACACCGAATGCTGAACCTGGTGAGCAGGGTCTTAGGATAGGAACTTTGCACTATCTACAGTTTGATGTGAATCCTCACAAACTCATGACTTAATAAATTAATATGGTTAAAAAAAAAAAAAAGAGGCCGGGTGTGGTGGCTCACATCTGTAATCCTAGCACTCAAGGAGACCCAGGTGGGCAGATCACCTGAAACCAGCCTGAGGAAGAGTGAGGCCTCATCTCTAAAAACAGCCAGGAGTTGTGGCAGGCACATGTAGTCCCAGCTACTTCAGAGGCTGAGGCAAGAGGATCACTTGAATCTAATAGTTTGACATTGCTGTGAGCTATGACACCAGAGCACTCGATCAAGGGCATCAAAGTGAGACTCTGTCCTTAAAAAAAAAAAAAAAAATGGGCGGCACCTGTGGTTCAAAGGAGTAGGGCACCAGCCCCATGTACTGGAGGTGGTGGGTTCAAACCCAACCCAGGCCAAAAAATAAATAAATAAACCCAAAACCAAAAAACAACATAGAAAAGATACATAGTGAAAAGTGTCCCTTCTTTCTATCCCCCATATGCCAAGTTTTGTACTGCCTTCACATATAATTACCATTATTGTTAGTATCTTACATATCCACCCAGACTGTGTGTGTACAGAAGCCTCTCTTTTTTTATACATACGAAAGGTAGCATATTCCTCAAAATGCTCACTTTGAAATTTTTGCTTGGAGATACTTACATAAAAAGCTATCACACACTCTGTGGTTGAACCATACGACATTCAGCCACACCTCTACTGATGGGCACATGATGCTTCTATTATTGTTTTTTACAGATGAGAAAACTGAGGCTCAGAGACGTCAAAGTACTTCAAAAATCACACAGCTGGTATGTGACAGAGAAAAGATTCAAGCTGAAGTTGGTTAGATTCCAGCCTAAGCTCTTAAGCAATTTGCTATATTTACTGTCTGGCCCCGGGCCAGTTATGCAGCAGACACTCAGGACATACTCTAATAGATTAATGAACCAACAAACTGAAGGCAGGGGTGGGGGAGCAAGGGAGCTGCCGTGCGCTCTTTCTTCCATACTTCCTGTTCCTCTTTTTCTCCCTGCATCCACGTGCACCTACCCCTGTGTATTATTAAAGCAGCAGAATAAAGAAGTTTTCAGCCATTCAACATCCTGCAAAGACTTGGGTCCTGCCTGATCCTGGCCTTTATTTAAACCCACCCAAATCCTGGATAAAGGACATCCTAGAATGCGTGCAAGCTTTGCCTTTGCTGGCCAAAAGCCCCAAACCTCTAGCAGCAGGTCACAAGGGAGTGGGAAAAGGGGCTCCTGGGGGCAAGCAGCACCTGTGCTTCTGTCCCCAGGCATCCCCCTGACACATCTGAACTGAGCGTCAGAGTGGATCAGACCGCCAACTTTTACTCCTCACTGGGGGCTCGCTGCGCTCTCCCTCCACCAGGCAGACATACTGAAAACCTTCAACTCCTTCCAACCGTGCCATAAAGCTGACACGCCGAGCCTCGTCGTTACTCTGTGTTTTACATTAGGCTCAACCTTCCAATAAATTTAACACCGGAATTATACACAACGTTAAGTGCATGCAAACCCAGCCGATCTCTTCACAGGCTCTTTTGTGAGCAGCTGCTGGGAAGGTGCAGGGTTTGACAACAGGAAAGCCAGCCATCAACGTGGCAGGCCCAGGGGAATGCCGCCTGCAAGGTAACCTCCTGGTGACCTCGAAAGGTATCAGAAAGGTTTACTTCATCTGACTTACAAGTGTTAGAAGAACGTTGCAAACTTCGCCATCTGCATTCAGCCTGCAAAGCCCTCAAAAGACACGGAATGTCTGCCTTTAGAAAAGCCAGACTTAAAACAACTCAGAGTGTGCATGTCACGTATATTTACATATGTGACACACACCATTCCCTGCCCACGTTCTCTGTGTATGTTCTGCATCCAAATGGGATTTCTGCAGAGCAGGGGACTGATGGAAAAGCACACACCCATCTTTCTTCTGACACTCTGCTGTCACGATTGATAATAAGAGATATTTATTTAACAAGGGCTCAGAGTTACGACTTAATTGGTTGTAATCTGCTCAATGAAGGAATAATGTCTTCTGCAATTATTCCAATCTAATCCATTTAATCTAAAATCTATGAGACATTACAGATTTTTCTGAAAACAGAATTATTTAAATCTCTTCTTCCACATTTAACTTTCAACTATTGATGTGTAAAACAAACGGCCATTGCTTTTAAATGCTACAATCCCAAACAACAACAGAAATCTATAATTTTTGCCCATGTCGAAGGCTAGCTCGTTGGCTATAGGTTTAGCATTTGCAATTCCCCTAAAGTGAAAAACTTTTAAAGCTTATATGTTTGTTTTCAGTTCCCTCAAGTGGGCTCACAATGAACTATTTGAAGTAGAAATCTCAACGCAGGAATATCGTGTCCAGCTATGTTAGAAGCAAATAGGAAAATGCATTTTAGTGAGATGACCGGAGCGAGAGAAAGAGACATCAGCTAGCCAATCAATGAACAAACATGCTCATTTCATTTGTGGGTTTCCATTAAAAATGTTTATATTTATGATTCTTCCTAACACATCACGTTGATAAAGTCTATTCAAACAAAGCCTGGGTCTAACCACTGCTAGGCTTTGCATGACTTGTGTTTCTCGGGTCTCATAGAGAGTCAAAATGCAGATCACGATGGAACAATTTATTGACATTTTTGTTTTATAATTATTATTATCACAGTGAAATTCTAATGGGGCTTTGCTGGATATATATCAGAGGTAAAAATCTTTTTAAAGTAAATCATTAGAAAATCCCTTTCCTTTATACTATGCTGGAAGTGCAGTGTCTAAAGGTCTTTGGGGAAAACAAATAATGGAAATTTTGTTATTGATCTCATGCAGAGGCAGTGAATCTAATGAGTTATTGTTATTTTACCCACAGCAAATATTATGCAGTCCAAAATAATAACATTCAATTAAAGAAAGAAAGCCAGATAGGATGGAAGATAAAAACATAACTTAACAATGAATTCCTTTCAGTATTTCCTAAACACTAATATAGTCTGTTATATATTTAGAATGAAATTCTTTTTAAAAAGTACTTTCCCATGCCACAGTAATAATTAAAATTATTATTTATCTTGTGGTAGACAAATACCATCTTCAAGAAAAGGAGGTCGCCGATCTTCATTAAAAGATAATTTATAACTTGGGTTTATAAAAGAATCTAAGAATAAAAGCCTTCAACTGATAGCCAAGTCTTCCAGGATTTATCAAAATCTGGGGGCTAAATTTGAACAAAACTACTAAAGCAATTTTGAATGTGTTACACAATAGAGCCCTGTGAACATGGCTCCTCATTAAATGAATCGAGGGTCATCCAACTGAAAGGTCACAACATGTCCCTCACAGCTTAACTAGATCCAGGACATCACAGCAATTCATAGAGGGGGAAAAAGACATCTCAAAGCAGGTGTTCATCTGATTTTTCTAGGATGCATTACAAAAAATGGGAAACCATCACATTTTAAAATTCTGTATCTGGTTGAGCAAGCCACCAAGAAAAGCCAAATGGTTGTTTTCGACTTTAGGGACAGCTGGTACAATCTTAAATCTTCAGCACAAAGCCCACACTGTTTCCCCTAATGCATCTGCCTCTTACACTCATCGTGGTGACCGAGCTGCTCCATGGCTTAGGTTCCTGTTGAATGAGAGGATCTCCCAACACCAAGTTCAATGGCTCCACTCCACTGTGGCATCACCCTTCCTGTAGCTCAGATGGTCCCCAGCCTATCCCCTTACACCGCAAAGATAAAGACTAAATCCTTGGTACCCACTGACTATTTTTCTCATAAATTGTAACAAAACCACATGTGCCAAAAAATATTTTCTGGAAGTGGACTTCTCTTGACGGAGTCCAGTCCTACTGTTTCTCCGAACCAAAGCATCTAAAAAGTCAGTGAATCATTTTCAACTTTTGTCCTTGAAGGCCACCTAATATAACACTTGGGCAGAGCAAAAAGAAGGTCTTGAGTGTATGGGAAATTACTAGACAGGGTTGCATCTAAAGAACCCCTCCGCTATCTTCTCTCTACTCACCACATGGCATGGCAGTTAACGGTAAACCATTAGCTCCTCAACTGCTTGCTGAAGGCAAGAGACTAAACCTGATATGTCTCTGCAACCTGGCATCCCACAGTGCTTGGCATGCAATGGGCCATCGAAGGAATAAATAGATGAATGACAACTGACACACAGAGTTCCCACCCCACTATGGGGATGATACTAAGCATTTTAATCTTCAAAACACTCCTATTCTGTAGGCACAATTAAGATCATCCCATTTTATAGATAAAACAACTGAGGCTTAAAGAGGTTATGATTACCCAGCTAAGATTTGTGGCATTGGGATCTGAAACCAAATCATCTTCTCCAGACCTTGTGCTCTCAACCACTATACTAAAGTGCACGACACAAAGGAAATGGCTCCCAAACCTCTCAAACAAACTCTTATTTAAGATGCACCTATTTTCACACCGTAGATAATTCAGAATTTCATGACACATTCGATTTCAAAAATGTGTGGTTTTGCAAGACGATACTCTCCGATACTGAAGTGACACTGTCTTTTGCCAAAAGAATGCAAAGAACTTACAAAACCAACAAGGGCGGGGGGAGAAAACCAATTCACACATTTCCAAGAACCTGTCACCCAGAGGTTCATGGTCCCCACACTTTCATCCAACTATCTTGTGAGCATTTCAAATTGCCTGGAAGAGACTGAGAAAACAGAGAGGCCTTGGAGAACCGAATCTGTCAAAACAATTCTCAGCCACACAATTTCACAGTTCTCCTTATGCTGCCTTCATTCTGATGCAAAAATGCAGGTCCCAGAAGCCTCCCAGCTGAGTTAGAGCTGCACTGTCCCCTCCCCGGGGAAGCACCCTCACCTGATCCAAGCAGCAGCTCCATGGGTATTAATACTCACTGCCACACGATGCAGCTGATCTGGGAAAGGAATTAAAATGCATTGGCTGAGGGTCTACGTTGGCAGTAAACAGAGATGCATCAGAAACAGGTACCATCTGGAACTGACGAGACAGTCAAATTGGATATTTTTTCTAAACATGGAAGTATTTCCCATGCTACCTGTGAGTTTTAGACACAGGTGGAGACTGAAGCTTTTGTCATGTTTGGTATTAGATAGCAGGGCTGGACTATGGCTCTGTTTGTTCTAGAGTCTAGCTAGAAATATCAAGAAATCCAGAAAGAAGTTTCAGCACTAAGGTGGGAAAATCAACTTGCTACCCAGCCATTCTTACTGGCAGGCAGCAAGGAACTGCCAAGAACCCCAATGTGAGCCGACGTGCACAATCCCTTCACAACAGTTATGATCTTAAAAATGGTTATCTCCAACAGGGAGCTATCACAAAAAAAAAGTTGTCAATCATGAAACAGCTGTGTTTACACATACAAAGTGAAATGGAAAACTTCAGACAATTACCCAGATGATTTTAATCAAAACATCCCCTCAACTGAAACATCCAGAAAATTGAAGATATAATATGGGGGAATTCTTATTTGGGGGCTTGAATTATCCAGATAATTGTTTCATCTCTCCACTATTTTTGTTTAGACGCAGTCTAAAACCCATCCTGTGACTTGGCAACTCAAAGCACAATTATTTGCAGATGTACATACTCAGGGACCCAGTGTCTGTGGTTACGATTATGTGCAGATGTAACTCTGCATAGACCAGAGTCAAGTCTAAAGTTTTGGAAGCCTGCTTTGAAAATGGAACTATAAACAGAGATAATTCCTTTCAAACTCAACCTTCTATAAAAAGTCCCAGAGTGGCGCCTATGGCTCAATGAGCAGGGCACCGGCCCCAAATACCGAGGGTAACAGGTTCAAACCCAGCCCCAGCCAAACTGCAACAAAAAAAATAGCCAGACATTGTGGAGGACACCTGTGGTCCCAGCTACTCGGGAGGTTGAGGTAAGAGAATCTCATAAGCCCAAGAGCTGGAGGTTGTTGTGAGCTATGATGCAATGGCACTCTACCAAAGGCAACAAAGTGAGATCTCTAAAAAAAAAAGTCCCGTAAGGGGTGACACCTGCAGCTCAAAGGAGGAGGGCGCCGGCCCATATACCGGAGGTGGTGGGTTCAAACCCAGTCCTGGCCAAAACCTGCAAAAAAAAAAAAAAAAAGTCCCCTAAACAGGTAATGACAATTTGTTCCCCTAAAAAAAAAACTCGTACAATAAGACATATCTTTAAAACTACCCTGTGTTGATTCTGAGGAGAGCAGGTAGCCAAAAAAACAGTTTTTAATAACAACGAATCCCTGAAAAAAAATCTTCCCCTTTTTTGCTTCAGAAGCCACATTTACATCAAATATATTTTCTTTCTTTTTTTACCGTATATATTTAAGGTGTATAATGTGATGTTTTGATATATATACACATAAAGGAATGATTATTACAGCCAAGCAAATTATATATATCTAACATATTTTATTTAATCAACCAGAGAAACTACCTCCCTTGTAACTATCCACTTCTTTTCACCTTCATATTTGAATGATACTTTATCCTGCCACCAAAAAAGTATTTCCTTCATTTCTTATGTGGCATTTAAAATCTTACTATATTTACTTCCTCTAACTGTAACTTATTTTTGTATGTATTCTCCAATTATAGAATATATTCAAATATTTGTATCACAAGGGAAAAGCAGAGAATGGCACTAACTCAGCCCCAAACTATAATTCATTTTAATTAAAGATATTTGATAAGCACCTATACTGAAAGAAACAACAGGGGGAAGGAGGGAACACAAAAAAAGAGTTATCTTTTACAGACAAATTAAAAATTGTAAGAAGAATTCAATAACCCAGGAAGGTCTCTAGAAACCTTTTATCTAAGCATGCTAGTTATAATTTGGTACTGCTAATGTCTGGTCAATATGGTAACCTGATACAATACAGGTATATAGATATCCCTCTCCCCTCTTCCAAAAAGAAGAAGAAAGAGGAGGAAGAGGAGGAACAGAAAGAGGAGAGGAAGGAGGAAGAAAAAAGGAAAGAAGAGAAAAAACAAAGAAAATACTAAGAGTAGTTTTTTGAAATAAATTTTTTTTTGAAAACAAGAAAAAACTGGGGGATGGGCACCTAATCAGGGACGATTTTTTCAACCTGGGACGCACATTGAGAATCACCCTAGGAGCACTGAAAGACTCTCTAGGGGTGGAGAACCCCTGCGAGGATACTAGAGCTCCGGGGTGATGTTAACATGCAGCCTGTCTCAAGAAGTGCTATGACAAGGCCATGACAGGGCAGCCACCGTAGTCACAGGCACCTGTCCAAGAAACTCTCACAGCAGCCCAGAAGATACACACCCTGAAAACAGGCCCAAAGTATATTTGCTCGCTAGCCTGGGGTCAGGAAACAGCAAGAAATGTGAATCTTGCGAGAGTGCCGTTCCACAGACGACGCTCCTCCATGGTGTGAAGAATTAATTCCAACATGGCCCTGCACCCATGAAACTTGCAAGATCCAGCCAAGAAAACAGAGATTACTTTATAAGGCTGCCTTAAAGACAAGATGTAGGACTCCAAGGGAAAGTCACTGTCACTAAAGTTGAACTCAACAGTTGAAATATTAAAACACCCCCCCCCAAAATAAACCATCTTGATAGAGTTCTCAAGAGTAACACAGGAAAGAATGAGATTACAGGTAAATCAGAGAGGAGACTTTAAAATAAATATATCCAGAGAGATGAAGAAGAAACAGAAACCAAGAACACAGCTCAGTCAAAAGAGCATGATATTTTAAGAAATACAGGAATTCTCAAACTAAAATATGTAGGTGTTTAAATAAGTAACTCCATCTACGCGCTCAATGAAACAGAGAAGAAGAAAGAATTAATGACTAGAAAGACAGCCCTGAGCACCAGACCCAGAAGGTACATCAGAGAAATACAGAAACGAAAAATATGGATCCAGAGTTAGGAGCAATGGAAAAAAGAATAAGAAACTCTGTCTGATAGAAGTCCAAAAGAAAGAGAATTGAAAGAGCAGAGAAATATTACAAAAGATAATAGCAAAATTTTCCAGAACGAAACAAAACCACAAGTATTCACATGGGGAAAAAAAATTAAATGAATGCCAAATAGGAGAAATTTAAAAAACAAAAAATCATGTGTCAATAACAGTGAAATCAGAAAACAAAATAAATGAATAAAATAAATAAATCAGGAAAGCATCAAGTATTAGAAAGAAAGAACACTAAGAAGATAGCTCAAAGAAGCAATAGTTAGACGCAAACAGACTTTGCAACAGCAACAACAGATGCCAATTGGCAGTGGAATAATATTGTAAAAATGCTACAAGAAAATAATTGCCAAACTGGAATATTATCATTAAAGGATAAAGGGTAAATAAAAACATTTTTAGACACAAAAATGTCTGCAAACACATAGCTGAAGAAGAATTTGTATCCAAAATATACAAAGAACTTTTAAAACGTCACCATAAGATAACAACTCAATTTTTAAAATGGGGAGAGATGTAAACAAACATCCCACCAAAAAAGATACTCAGATGGCAAATAAGCATATGAAAAGATGTTCAGCATCAGATGTCATCAGGGAATTGCAAAGTCAAATAAAACACCCATGAGACACAACTATACACCTATTATAGAAGGGCTAATATGCAAAACCCTAAGACTGCCAGTGTCCATACGGAGGCGGAACACCAGGAACTCTACTTCATAGTGGGAATGCAAAACAGCGCACACTTGGGAAGAGGTTTGGGGCAGTTTTTAACGAAGCTAAATATAGACTTCAAATAGATCCTACAATCACACTATTAGGTATTTACCCGATGGAGTTGAAAGCTCAGGTCAACACAGAGAAAAAATGTTACAGTTTTATTTACCACTTCCCAAACTGGAAGCGACGCATCCTTCCTCCATCCATACAATGTATCACAATTATTCAGCAACTGGAAGAGGTGAATTACCAAGCCACAAAAAGACGTACCTTGACATGCATATGGTGAAATGAAACAAACCAGTCTGCGAGGCTATATGATTCCAATCATATCACCTTCTGGAAAAGGCCAAACTACAGAAGCAGTAAAAAGATTAGTGGTTGCCCACAGCTCAGAGGAAGAGAAAGGATAAACAGGTGAAGCCCAGAGGATTCTGAAGGCAGGGAAACTATTTCGTATGATATAGTAATGGTAGGTACCTGTCCTTATACATGTACATCTGTTGAAATACCTAAACTGTATAACATAAACGGGGAAAGTTAATGTAAACTATGGACTTGGTTAATAATAATGTATCACTATTGACTCACTTGTAACAAATACACCACATTAAAGCAAGATGGGACTAACAGGAGAAACTGTTGGGGCAAAGGGTATATGAAAACACTGTCCAGTGGTCCCCAATCTTTTTGGCACCAGGGACCAGTTTCATGGAAGACTATTTCTCCAAGGCCAGAGGCAGGACACGTGAGATCTGACAAGAGGCAGAGCTCAGGCAGGGATGCTACGGGGAGCAGCTATAAATACAGGTGAAGCTTGGCTCACCCACGATTCACTTGCTCTATGCATTGGTTCCTAACAGGCCAGGGACTGGTCCTGGTCTGCAGCCCAGGAGTCAGAGGCCACGGATCTATACTATATCCTCAATTTTTCTATAGTTCTAAAACTGTTCTAAAAAATACAGTCTTATAATTAGAAAGAAGGAAAAAAAAAGCGATTACTGTGCACATACCCTTTAGGAAACAACTCTGAAAAAATAAGCATCAGCAAAAAGGGACACTAAACTCAAAGGAATAAACTAAGAAATGGGTTAATATGTTAGGAAACTGAAAGATTCGGTGACTACTTAAAAGCAAAAGCTAATTTCGAAGGTTTTAAAAATGAAGAAAATGTGTATCCCTGTGTACCGCATGTGAATTATATCTCAGTAAAGCTGTTACCAAAAAAGTGTGCACGCCTCATAACCCAGTAGTTCTATTTCTAATTACAAGTTCTCCCAATGTGTACACAGAGACCAGAGTAATATTATGGTAACATCATTTGTAATTTCAAAAACAAGGAAATGATTTAAATGCCCATCAGGAATGGAATATTGTTGGTGGAAATATGTATGATAAAGGCATAAAAAGAGACTAGGACAATAGACAGCTCCATAAACGCTGAATGCCGGAGAGTCAGAGATGTGCACATGAGCAAAGGGCGTTTCAAAGTTACCATGTCCAAAATGAACCTAAGGCCACACAAAAATAGAACGCATCATCCCCACCGCTGTCACCTTCCCCATCCCAGAAATGGCACTATCGTTCACCCAAGGAAAATGACAGCATCAGAAATTCCCTGGATGTCATCCTTGGCTTCGCTCCTCATTTCACCCCATGCTCATCCTCCAGCATGTGCTGTGGGGTCCCCTGAATCTAACCACGTCTCAGCACCAACCCAAGTGCAAGCCCCCATGGGCTCTGGAGTTAAGGCTGTAACAGCCATCATTTCCTGCTGCTCTGTTCGCATGTCTACAGCCAAGAGATTCTTGCAAAACATAAAAAAGATCATGACTTTATCCTCTCAACCTTACAACAAACCCTGAAGTCCTTATTGTGGTCTCCTAGGCCCCACAGCCACGTCAGGGCCCAGGCTGGCTCTCCCAGCCCCCACTCACTCAGTCTCATTTCGCTTGTCGTCTCCCTCCTTGGACCACCAGGCTCTTTCCACCTCTGAGTCTGGGCATTGGCTGGTCCCTCAACCTCACAGGCTTTTCAGCAGACTTCATGAGGCACATGACCTTCATGTCACTGTGACAAGACTCTGACCACCTAAAATAGGACCCACCGCCCTGGCTCATCTTCTCCCCTCCTCTCCTTTTCTTCATCATATAGTCATTATTGACTTATCATGTCTCCCCCTTGGCAGAATGTACGTTCTTCCAGGGCAAGGACTTTTTTGGCTTGTTTCCCACTGTATCCCCAAAAATCTGGCCCAGAGAAGACACTCAGAAAATACTTGTAGAATGAATCATACATTGAATCATATATTCAATGCTACTTTAAGTAGACTTCTTCTACTTTACCTATAATAGATAAAAAAAGATAGGAGGTGATGGGTGATGAGTACACAGGTGTTCACTGCAGTCCTCTTGACTTTTTGGATATCTGACCTGAGACCATAATTCCCAGCCAAGTGGGGAGCCAGCAAAATGCATGTTCTGTAGGCAGAATCTGACAGCTCTGACGTCTTGCATTTTTTCCAGAATGTGGCCTGGATGGGATAGGGGGTAAAGCAGGGCAGCAGTCTCAGACATGGAGACCATAGGCTCTGCGGGCTTTGCCTTCCACTTGCTGTGAGGTTGGGGCAAGTCACATCCAACTCCCAGGCCTGAGCTGCCTCTACAGCAGGCCAGCCCCCTCCCCCTAATTAGGGAGAAGAGAAATGGCTGTTCCTTTCCCTGGAGCTTTAGGGGACATGAAGAGGATGTCCCCTCTGGGGAGGAGATACGGCTGCTTCAAGACGACCTCAACTCTCCAACAGGTAGACAGACAATTCACATCTCACCTTCTGCAGTTTAACCAAAAGGTCCCTCAAGCTCCTTCTGGAATCCATTGTTTCATGTTGTCTTGAATCCGTTCTCTTCCCACGATTGAAGAAAATTAAAACAACCAAAAGCAACTTGCTTCTGAGCCATGGAGCTCGCGAAGCATTTTGCCTGTGTCATCTCCTGCGAGCCTGCCAACAAGTCTGTAAAGTACCCAGACCCAGAGCAGACATGAATACAACCCTCACTTCACAGTTGAGGAAACTGAGGCTGGGAGGGTAAAGGAGCCAGCCTACAAGAATGGGGTTCTTTCTGAAAATCAAGTAAGTTAAATCTCTAACATACCAGCAATTGTGCTCGGGGGCCTCTTGTCCCCAGCTGGGTGTAGTTGGTCCTTCTTAAATGTGACAATGACGACAGTGGGCTGAGAAAATTGTGCAGGCCCCACAGATCCTGCCACGGTACATTCTGAGGTTTAGGCACCCAGGCTGAGTCTGCAGGCCTGTGCCAAGGCTGCCACAGGGCCCGCCTTCTTCTGCCAACTCTTAACCAGCCTGAGATGATGTGTCCCATCTCACTTCACAGTGGCTTCTCCGGATGTGTGGGCCTTCCCTCCCCATCCCGTTCTTCCCACCCTGACCCATCTGAGCACCTGCCTTCCAGGCTACTCTCTGACAGCACTTTTACTCTTGGCAATTTCTATGTATTTGTGGCTCTCTCCCCACACCTTCCACCCGAGCCCCATGAGGGCAGGGGCCAATCCAATTTCATCATTCCATCTCCAAGTACAGAGTCGGAGATGATGAAGCATGCGAGGCTGAGGGCCTTCCGCCCATCTGTGAGTGAGCACGAGGGAGGGGGATGGAGCTTCTGGGCAATGCCACTCCACTGGAGAGGACACCTCCAACGCCAAGGGCATGACCAAGAGCTGGGGGGCAAGAAGGCATGTTCCTGGTGCCAGCATTTGCCAAAACCTGCCCTACCCCTGTTCTTCTTATAAACTCTTAGAGCTAATTCTCTTTATCATCCATGGCTATTTGAGGAATTTTTTTCTGTCACTCAAAAAAAGAAAGCATCCTGACAGACACACGTCCCTGGCATGCTTTGTACACTTCTGTCTTGCCTCCCCTAAGTGCTGGGCACCAAACAGGCACTTAATCGTTGCTTCTCCGTGCCCTGGCTCCCACTGACTGTACATTCAACCAACATCTACTCAGTGCTCCAATACCCGTTGCTCCCTTAACCAGTCTGGTCTTTAATTCTGTCACCCAACTATCAAGTAAGGACTTGATGATACAAAAGACTCTTTCAACATCAGTGTTCGGTGGCTGTCTTTGTGTTATCTTTTTTTTAAAATGAGCAAATTAAAGAAAAAGTGCTCTCAGCACTAAAAGCGAACTATCATTTAAGATTTACATTTTCAAAGTGTGCATCTAAGGGTGGGGCAGAGCAAAGCCAGCCCACCAAGTCCCACCCAAACACAAACCTCCAATTCAAACAGCTGTTTTGCTCATATCTCAGAATTTTAGAACAGTGAAATGCCACCATGGATGTTTTCCTGTGTAAGGTACAGGAGCCCCAGCCTCCAAAAGTTAGTGCCATGGGCCTGAGGTCTCCTGGTGTCCCCAAGACCCCGGGGACTCCTAGGCATAGCTCCCTCCTAAGCCCTGGTGGTGACCTGGCCTCCACTCCACTGTCAGCCCCCTGCCCAAGATGGCAGAAGTCCATTACTGCTGACCAAGAGGGACCAGGCTCCCTGACCACACTGGCTCCTGTTTCTAGGGAGGGTACCAGATGTGGCCTGTCCTGGAGCTTTGGAGCTCCGCCAACAGTCCCCTTCAGCTGGTGCTCTGAAGGGACAGCATCTCCTTGTTGTTCAGTCTCAGCTCCTCAGGGAGGTCCCTTCTGACATCCCTGTGAGCCAGGCTCCTCTCACCCCTCTGTTTGCTGTTATACTGGTCTGTTTTCTTCTTCAGAATACTGACTATACTAGCTATAATTACAAAAATACACCTATTTTAATATGTCCTGCATAACAGACTGTAAGCTTCCTAAGTTCAGGGGCCTCAGCAGTCCTGTCCGTGCCAATGTCCCCAGGACCTAGCACAATGCCTTGCCCACAAAACATCAACTTGCTAAATGTTTGTTGATGGACTGGAGGAAGAAGCCATCCAAGGACCCCTGACAGAGCACCAGACAGCACATGGCAGGTCAGACCTGAGAGGTCCCAGGGAAGCCATCCAGTTGCCACACAACAACTTTCAACCAAGACAGCCCATCTGGGCTCGCTCAGGGGTCTGGGGGAGCTATGAGAATATTATACATGCCCCTCACAGGACAGTGACTGTGTGCTGCGGCCAGCAGCATCCCTCACTGGGATGCCCAAACCCTCTGCTTTGTCAGAGAGGAAGAGAAAGGCCTAAAAAACAAGGCAACTGCCTGTAGTCCCAGCTACTTGGGAGGCTGAGGCAAGAGATTCGCTTGAGCCCAAGAGTTAGAGGTTGCTGTGAGCTGTGATACTACAGCACTCTACTGTGGGTGATAAAGTGAGACTCTGTCTCAAAAAAAGAAGAAGAAGAAAAAAGAAAGAAGGTAACTTATTTAAGCTAGAGACTTTAACTCTGGTACTTGACACATACAAAGAATTTTTTCAAGTCCAATGCCAGCCCTCTAGGCATATAAAAACACTCTGCCCAGAGTTCCTTTACTCTCCGAGGCTGGTGGGGAGGCCAAATCTGCCAACGTCAGCATCCCACAATCACAAGCAGAGGCCTCCATCAGGGCTTAGAAAGCAAAAGTTCCAATGTTATTTGGATGGTGTGGCCGAGGTCTTAGGAGGGAGCCAGGACACAGAAATGAGGTTGAGAGGGGAGAAGATGCAAGAATGGACAGGCTGGGCGGCAGGGAGGAGCCATCATTCTCCTGTTGTAGAAAGCAGCCCAGAGGGCGCAGACAACAGTAGGCCTTTTTTTTTTTTTTAAACAATTACCAAATATAAAACACTGAGTATAAATTTTTCTATTTTAAGGTTTTCTAAACAACATTTAACTCTGTGAGTGTTTTACATCTAGGGTAAATATTTTCTGAGCATTTCCGGCCTTCATCAGAGTGCTTATCTAAAAAGCTATTTCATTCTGCTCTTAATGGGAAAATTCCACATTCAACTCAGGCTACTTATCCTGCCTACGAACCCACGAGCACTTGCCTTCCCCTCTGTCCCAGGCTTGCCCACAATGTGAGCAGCAGAGCTGCCTAAGAGCCATTTCTCAAAGGCTATTTCTACCTGTGTAGACTGCACTTTCTCTTAATGAAGGGTGAAGACGTGGAGGACCACATCAATGGCTGCCCCATGCTCAGAGTGCACTGGCGTCAGCTCTGCCAAGCTGCAGGAACGTTTGGGAGAATTTAGGAACCGTAAGGCTGGGCTGCAGATGATAACAACTGAGGTACACAATTGGCGACTAAGGCATGGAGGGGCTGCTTTGCTCTGCAGCCAAACCAAATGACCAACTGTCACGCATCTCAGGATGGCAAGAGGTTCCCAGAGAACCTGCACAGTCCGAGACGCACCTTCACACCTCACTGGGTCTACACTAGACAACCAGATGGACCAACATAGGACCACCCTGTGCCTTCCCTCCCCAGTGCTACTCATCTTGAGGCAGACAAGCCAGTCCTTTTCTAGTTGGAGCTGCTATCAGTGTGAGCACTGGGGGATACGCTTCAACACCCTGTCTCACAACACAGATCATCCCCACCATCACTCTATACAGCAGACTTTATCTGCATCTCGCAAACCACGATGCTGAGGCCTCAAACAAGGAAGTCAGGATGCAAACCCAGCTCAGACTCCAAATACGCATCCATCCCTCTACAGCTCTGCTTCCTCCAAAATTTAAGCTCTCTCCGTAGGAGTCTAACGTGGCTCCTCCCTGTCCCCCAGGTTTCAGAGGGAATGCAGAGAAGGCAAGTTCAACATGGAACATGTTTGAGTAATGACCGAGGTATCTTAGTAGAACTACCCAGCAGGCAGCTGGGCACATTCGCAACAGGGGCTCTTCAAAAGGAAGAGTTCAGAGACTTCAGGGAACACATCAGTCAATTCCCAGGGGACTGCTGAACCCCAGAAAGGAAACCCTGGCCAGAGCATGAGACTCTACAGAAACTTCAGAGCTGCAGGTGACAGGAACCCAACTGGAAGCAAAGGCCACAGAGGAGTCTGCAATCAGCCCAGCCAGCCATGGCAGGCACTGGACAGACGACACCAGCATCAAGGATACAGCAGCCTCCATGAAAACCTCTGGCTAAGCCCAGGGCCTTCTTCCTAAGCATCTCTAAAATAGGAAAGATGGGATTTTTCTCTATTCACATACAGAATGATACTTGCACCAGAAGTAGCTGAGAACCCATCTTGCATCTAGTTGCTTTCATTCTTGGCTGAACAACCAAAGAGGCAACAGCAGGATAGCATGCAAAAGGCGAGGCTGTGGGGGGCTGGACGGACTTGGCTCAAATTCAGGATCTGCCCCCACTTAGCTGTGGAGCCTTAGGTAGGTAGGTCACTGCACTTCCCCGAGTTTAGCCTTCCTCTTAAGTAAAATGTGAATAATGCTTCCCATCCCCACTCCAGGCTAAAACTCAGATTAAATGGACTAGCTTATGAAAGCATCTTATACCCTCCTGTTGGGCACCCAGCAGAGATGTCAAAATGAATGTCCTCTCCCAATTGCTCTTGGG
Source organism: Galagoides demidoff (assembly GCA_963574575.1). Classification (NCBI taxonomy): domain Eukaryota; kingdom Metazoa; phylum Chordata; class Mammalia; order Primates; family Galagidae; genus Galagoides; species Galagoides demidoff. Next base: position 20,315 of record CAUYQV010153200.1, read on the forward strand.
CAATCCCAGTCAGCCCTGACTCTGACCTCGAGGCTGGGACTTGAGTCAGAGGCATCCCACAAAACGTCCCTGGGGAACCAGCACAGCTACACCTTCAAGCCTAAAGAGGATTTCCACAGAAGTCTCGATCCTTGCTGGCAGTGCCTATTTTCCTGAGGAGGTTATCTTGTCACAAGAAGGGTATCCCAGAGTCGGATCTCTAGCAAACGTCCCCATGACCAACTAGCCAGCATTCAAAAAAGGCAGCTGCTAACTGAAGCCCGCAGGGAGTCATTCCCAGGCGATGCCCTTCTAAGAGAGGATTCTAGAGGGACCTCAGACCCAGACACGCAGACTGAGATAAATGGGTGGTACTCAAGAATTCTGACCCTCCCATGACCCCATGCACCAGATACTAGCAGTAAGTTCACTTTCTCTGCAGAGTGACAAAGCCACCAACAGCTGGGGAATGTCAAAAAACAGGACTGCTCAGGTCTAAGTTACCCCTCCTCCAGCGGGAGAGGAAAGAAAACACATTTCTGGGTCTCTGCTTCTTTATAGTTTTCTTATGAGGAACAAACGTCGACAAGATATAGGATACCCTGCTCTGTCTGCCACCAAAACGCACAGAACATAATTTCGTAGGGAGCTACACCCGCTTAATTGTGATACATTAAGTATTATGTTCATTGTTTCTGAAACTGGGTAGAAATGAATAATTTATTTCAGACAAAGGAAACTCTTGAATATGAAATGCCTCATCTTTTAAAATTACAATTTGGAAGGCAAGAATGAAAAAATACCCATAGCCAGTGAACCTTATACTGCTAATAGAAAACAATGCTTCAACTGTTTCTACTTTGTTTGCAAACACTGCATTTTTTTTAAACATTCTTAAGAACAATCAGGACAAAAACCACTAGGTTTTCACCATCCTCACATCTGCTCAACACAGGGCCAGCATACCCAATATTCATTTTCTGTGTTGGCTGGATACAAGCCCTTTCTTCTCCCACTGTTGTGTGTTAGCTCACCTGGAATCTACACCCTATATCCCTGCAGTCCCGGCCATCTCCTTCCAGAACTTTCTTTGGGCATCCTGGTTCTCTTCCTCCCTCTCTGTCCTCTCTCTCCATACCATCTCACTCTACCCTGAGCTTTCTGGTTCACCACCATCTCCCGTAGCTAACACAATGCCTGGCACCCAGTCCATTCTCAAAGGATTATGAGCTACTGATATTTTTAAGAGTTGGTATTTTCAACCAAATCAAATTGGTGGCTGTCACTTCAGGTATGCCTATTGGTGGTTCTTTTCTTTTTCTTTGCTGAGCAGAGGATATCTGCATCCACTCGGATAATCTACCATTCCTGTTTCATTCTAATAATCAGAGGGAAAAGGAGGAAGTTCAAATACATATAAAAGGAAGACACGGGCAGTCACCCATCCACCCACTGTTTCCTGAGCAGTTCAGGAGTCCCAAGACTCACTAAATATTCTGTGTTATCTCAGCAACCCTATGAATTCAATATTGTCCTTATCCCCATTTACAGAGAGAGGACCTAGATCGTTGTTAAGTCACTATTGCCACCATTCCACTGCTAGTAAGTATGGCAGCGTGGAAGTCATATCTGGGTGTGCTTAACTCTCATCAGACTTTTGTTCTTTATCACTGAGCTCTTTTCCACATTGTATAACCTCCTGGGGTCACAGGGTCCTCATCCCCTGCCCTCCTCCATCCCCACCCCAATCTCTGGAATGAACAGAGCCTAACCCAGGAAAGTGCTTCTTAGCTCTGGGTGTTTCCTCCCAGGGGTCACCAGCAACCATGGAAAGGGGCAGCACCTCCTCTCCCTGCCCGCCCCCTCAAAACAATACTATGAAGACACCATGGGCCTAAGGAAGATACATGAGAGGCTGGAAGCATCTTAGGAAACAGCTCCTTGAGCTGCGGTAAGCACTGGCTGCAAGCCCGCTGTCTCCCTCCCCCCTCACCCTTCCTCCGGGGCGCTGGCGGGCCCTGGGGTAAGTGGGCATTGCTTTCAATTAAGACAACTTAATTTACAACCTCTGAGTTTTTATTCAGATGTCCTCTTGCGAAATGTTCTGAATCGAGTTGAGAATTTGGCACAGAAAACAGCCAAGAGAGACAGAAGACAGACGGGGGAGCCAGAAAAAGAAAAGAGTAAACTGAAAATAAATGAAAGAACCAGCCACTATGTTGGTTGAGTCCTCCCAACAGGCACTACCGTCAGGGCCCAAGAAAGGCGGGGCAGCACCGTCTGTCCCAGGCAGGAGGACAGTGCTGGCTGGGGAGCCAAACCCTCTCACACCTGAGCACTGTCCCCAAGTGAGAGAACAAAGCCCACCCTGAACCCAGGAAAGAGGACGTGATGGGGTTAAGGCCCCACAGAAAGGCAGGTGAGAACCCACTCCTCTAAGGGGTCCAGAATGTCCCATACCCACAGCCCACCTGGGGAGGTCTTCTTCACTGGTCACATCAGTCTAGTTCCATAGGGCCCCACTGAACAACTGTCAGGCGCCCCCCCATTCTCCTACCACAAGCCAAAATGCCTTCTACTATCCAAGGCCCTTTGAGACTTGGTCCCAGACAACGTGCTTCCTGCATTTACTCCTGCTAGCACCTGTCCACTCTCCTGTCATTCTGTTCCCCAAGTGCCCTCATCTACCTTCCCAGGACCACCAGGGAGGTCCAGGAAGCCTTACTGACACCTGTTCCTCTGCCCACCCTGCCCTTGGCACCTAAATGGTGGGATCTGTGTACTCTGTTTTGTGTCCTGGAGCCAGCCTCATGAATCTTTTCTCCCGAAGAGAAGGTAAGTCTGAAAGGGAGGAGCTTGAACTTGACCCACATCTGCTCTGTCTCCACCAGGGGCCATAGTTTAGTGCTCCGGGCCTCATTGTTTGCTTCCCCAGAAGGTACCTTGTATGATGAGGGTTACTCACTGACAACAGGCCTTATGTCCTCCAGTCCAGAGCATCTAAAGCCCCTGTGTGTGCTTTTATGACACAAAACTGTATTAAGTTGAACTGTCTGCAACTTCTGCTATTCTACAATGCTGACCTACTAACATGGCAATTTCATATAATTCAATCTGAAAATTCCAGCAATGCAAAGGTGAATCAGCCATCCCGTTCCCCAGTTCTACTCTGACAAAGGCCAACCCCCTAAGTATGACAAACCCACCTCTCTCTCTACTTAGCTTTTTCTCCACCATGTCTCAAACCTGCAGCCCCAACCACAGCAAATAGCCTATTAGCACCTTACTGCCCATGCTGTTGACTCTGCCTGGAATACTCTACTTACCAAACTCCTATCCATTCCACAAAACCCAATTCAAAAGTCCCCTTCAGTAACCTTCTCTAAAGTACAACTCTATCTAGTCAGTTACTCCCTCCTTAGGGTCACAAAAGCTCATGTGAGCTTTGTATTGAAATCTATTCACTCATCTAATTTATGTTGTTTATCCCTAAAACAAACAAAAAAAGGAAATTCTTAAGGGACTATTCCTATTTACCTCTAAAACACCTAGATCTCTCATTTTCCTCATAGTAAGTTGTCAGTAAATATCTGATGAATAAACTCTGAAAAATGAAATTCCACCACACTGAAAAACTAAAATCTGATAAGGATCACAGAAAGTGACCACTTCTTCATTCTAAAATCAATAAATGTATTATTGATACAAAATATATGTAATATTGTAGGTATTTAATATATTAATATATCGCTCAGGGAAAAAAACATCAGTCCTCGCCTGTCATCCTAGCATTCTGGGAGGCCAAGGGGAGGCCGGATCACCTGAGTTCAGAGGCTTGAGACCAGCCTGAGCAAGAGCAAGACCCTGTGTCTAAAAATCAGCCGAGTGTTGTGTCTGGCACCTGTAGTCCCAGATACTTGGGAGGCTGAGACAGGAGAATTGCTTGAACCCAAGAGTTTGAGGTTGCTATGAGCTATGATGTCATGGCACTCTACCAAAAGTGACAAAGTGAGACTCGGTCTCGAAAAAAAAAAAAAAAGTCAATCCTTCCTGCCATGTGTGCTCTTAACCTTCATGAGATATTTTATCTGTTATATATGTGCCAAAGGACACTACAGCATGCCTTCTGGAGCCAGATTCCTGCTGAGAATGCTGGCTTTACCACTTCTTAGGTGTGTGCCTTCAGAGAGGTCTCCTATACGGGCCTTGATTTTCCTATCCACCAAGTGGGGTCAAGAGTATCTACAAAACAAGGATGAAACAAGCTATTGAATGTCAAGCACCTAGCTCATTGCCTTTCACAGTTGTTTGCTGTCATTATTTTTACTTCTCTGTAGGTATCCTGGGAATGACAATCATTTCCAGTTGGAACGTGTTTAGAGTTTCAGCCTCGTCCACTCCTTTTCCCACTCTAATGCCACTTGCCATTCTTAAGCTTAGTAGAATACAGCAGTTCCACTGAGGACTCTTCGGAATTCAGGGATCTCCTGGCATCTTCTTCATCATGAGTTTATTCAAAACTCATAGTAACAGTGATCAATGAAACATTTCATAAACATGGGCTTTAAGAAACCTGCTGGCCTATTCCAACAAAGAATGCAATCGATACTTATTTTCATACATTATTAACCATACACAAAACAATAATGTGCAAAGGACGACAGAAATAATAGTCAGCATGGTGCTTCTTAGACAATTCACAGGGACGTGAAGGAGAGTGGTACCAACGTGGTGGAAGACAAATGAATAGCACATTAGGTCACCTTAAAGCGGGACTAAACTATGTATTCTTTTCTCTACCACTGTGTAATGCTATTTATATGACAACATGACAAAAAATGGCCCTAGGCATTCTGCTCCACGTTAGAAGCCTTCCATCTCACACGGAAATGAAAAAAGATACAATCCAGAAATTGCTTCTTTGGTTAATATTTCTGCAGTTCCGCAGGAATGGTTTTAATAGCATGCGTGTTCTGGATTTCGGCTGTCAATTAAGAACCCATCAGAATGCAGGGCTAAATATTAAAATAATAGGTACTGGTTTACATTTCAACTTTCCAGGCCCTTTGTCAAATGGTATTTTAAGCTGGAAGACTGAGGAGGAGAAGGTAGGAATTAAGAAGGGAAATAGTGGATTACATATCTCCTTCTGCAAAAAGGATTTTATGCTTAAAATTTCATCACATAACAAGAGAAAGAGCACATGTTTCGGAGTCATAGGAACCAAGATGCCAGTCTGAGCTGGTCCAGGTATTGGCTGTGTGGCCCTGAGAAAGTTCCTCAACCTCTCTGAGCCCAGTTTTCCTCCTCGGAAATCAGAGGGCACGGTATCTATCTTTTCCCAAGATGAGGAACCAAAAGGAAGTAGAGGCCTTGAACAGGCAGCAGACACACAGCAGGGGCTCCCCCAGAGAGACTGCCCTCCCCATGCTCACCTCCCTTTAAAGCCATTGTAGGTTTGGGGAATATAGTTCTGGAGTGGGCAGAGTTCCAAAGGCAATGGTGGTTTGACCAAAAATAGGCCATTTGACCAAATGATTAAAAGTCTGTCATATGCTAATGCTTGGATAGGGCGGACCTGGGGCCAATTTAGTAAGAGTAAATTGCAATTGATTTTCGAAGAAATTGCTTGTTCTCTTGCCTTTCCTCAGCTGTGTCACTCTCTCACACACAGCTGCCTTTGTCACAGCCAGGACCAACTGAAACACGTGTCAGGAAAGATCTTTCTGAGGCAAGATATTTGACAGTACCCACACTTACACACAGTATAAATACACTTACACACATGAGCAGACAGATCTCTGTCTACGTCTGGGTGCGTGTGTATACATGTTTATATAGATATTTTAGAGGGCTCTCATATTTAGAAACAATTCTGCCACCACAGCCATAGCCTTCTGTATGTTCTGCAAATCCCTCTGTGGATCTGGAGAGCTATCCTGAGTCATTTTTATTTTTACAACAACCTACTATTTGAAGAAAGATCATAAAAGAACACACCCCTAAAGTCTTCTCTCTATAGACCCAGCACTTCTGTCTATGCAAATCCTGGATTTGAAAAGAAAATGGTTAAAAGATCACAGAAGATAAAAAATCATAATAATAAAGGTTAACAATGGCTGCTTTCACCCCTAACTTCTGATACGGTGATAAAGCCTCTTAGAACATTAATTAGAATGGAAAGGAAGATGAAAGAAATGCCCAGGGGACATAATAAATTAGCCCCTTATGCAAATTACCCATTCATTTTCATCACTGACCCAGCTAGTTGAGTCTCTAAATTACGGGAAGTGGTTACCTTCTTTAACAAAAAATTCCAGATGAAAGATTAATTTTTTTTTTAATCTGAGGGCTGAGAGGGCTTAAAGCAACAAATAATTTCTCACTTTTTCCTTGCTGACAACTCTAAAGGGGGGCAAAAAAAAAAAAGGAAAAGGAAAATTAACATTCAAGCCTGTAGTTCCTGTCACAGAGACCCATTAATTAATCCTTGCTTCCTAAACAATGGACAAATACTCCCTTAACTAAAGTCAGTGGCTATGGCTTTCACCCTAACTGCCACCAAACAGAAGAAATGGAGTGTGGTATCCTGAAGGGTGCGCAGATCTGCACAGGTGAAAGCTCTCCTGAACTGAGGGAGAAAAACAGGAGACTGAGAGTTTTCACATATCAATTTAAAAACAAACACACCTAATTTTACTTGTCATCACTGTCCTAGACGATTTATGTCCTATTGTCCTATAAATTTATGAAATTCAGTTTTCTTATCAGTAAAATACGGGGATTGGAGTAGGATGACCTCCAAAAGTCCTACCGCATCGACAATCCAGTGATTTTATTTAGCCCTTTGTAAAACAAAGACAGCACTTCTGATCATTTAATTTATTTAAACATAATCCTATGACATGCATTGTATCTGCTGAACTCACCCTCAGCTTGATTTTCTCTTTTTCACTCTCATTTCCGCCCCGTCCCTATTTTCTCCATTTTTTTTTTTTACTTTATCTTCTTCCATGTATGTAAATATTATACGATGCCTTAAATATATTCTACTTTTCAAAGAAGCTAGCCACTGAATCAACCTTGCTCTATGAATGTTATTAATATGAAAGATACACATGCCAAGATCACCAAGTTTCCCCGGCATGAAGAAAATACTAGAAAGAAAATCAGTAAGTCCTAGGATAATACAAGATTATACAACCCTTCAAGAAGGAAGGAAAAAATATTAAACCACTGCCCTCATATAAAAGGAGGAGACGACTCTGAGGAAGGGCACACCCTCACGCGAGGTCACCCAGTTAGCTAGGGATAAATGAAGTGAGAAGCACAACCCAGGTCTCCTGCCTCCTGGACCAGGACTTTTTTGACCAAACAAGCCCTGATTTGATAACTACTCTTGAGAATTTGCTACTGTGTCTCAGAGAACAAAAAATAAAAAGGACATTCTTTGGAAAGAACAAGCTTCGACAGCAGAAAAATTAAGAGATGGCAAAAAGAAATACTTCAGAGGACTAAGGAGAAGGAATGAGGACAGACATACTGGCTATAAATAATTTGCACCTTGTAACAATCTTCAGTTCATGCAATTACCTGTCACTCAGGGATGTTTTATCTCCCTTCTTCTGGTAACGGGACCCACAGTAAGTAACTCTATGCAAAATATGTAACTGTCTGTCCCTTCACAGCCTTCCCTGGAACACTCCAGCCTTTGCGCTAAGTATTTGGATACGAGAATGTCCTACTGCTTTATTCATGAACCTTCTTGAGGTTGACACATTTAATACAATTAATCTAATCTTGCCTTTAGGAAGTGCTCACTGAGACAGAAAGACACAGGTTCTTCAGGTAATCAAGCAGTCAACAAGAAAGAATACGTGTAAACTGTGAGTTCATTTTTGCAAAAAAAAAATAATGCATGTCTGTATGCATGGATGGATGTATATATACACATATACAGATGCATATATAGGAAAAATCAGAAAAGACTCCTAGTAACATGTTTACAGTGAGACTCTCAGTGATGGAAATTTCTTTTCCTCTTTTTACCTGTTTGTAATTTCATGTGGTTCTACAGGAAAAATGGATGGCTGAGGGGCAGAAGAGGGAGAGAATAAAAACCAAAAGTAGTGGTCTGTGAAAGCGAAATGTAAGTGTACTTAGCAGAGCCTTTGGAGAGGGAAGCCTCTCCCAGGTTTAAGGCATGCCCTTCTCAGGCAGCAGTAATTCTTGCTGCGATGAGGGGGTTGGAAGGAAGATTTATGGGGAGAGGGTGGAGGGATGGAATCAGCCAACTGAGAAGGGGAGGCTGATCGCAGAATCCTTAAGCACAGGAAGAGCTCCCACCTGGGGTGATCACCAGTTGCAACAAACTCACCCCCAGCCTAGGAGCACAAGGACAGGACTCCAGAGGTGCTGGGGGGACTCAGAGCAGCAACAAGGAAGACCTTCCCATGGGGCAGGTAAGCCTCAAGCTGGGTTAATAGGAGACAGGACTTTCCTTTAGGGCTTTTTAAATAGAGGATAGATTTTTCACAGCTTGTCCAAGGTGGTTTATAAGCAGCCTTTCTGAAAGCTCAGGTGTGCCAACCTTTCAACACATGGAATCATGGTTCTGGGATCAGGGAATACAGTCTGCTGAAAAGAGTCCCAGTCTCGGGGTCAGGAGTTACCCAACATCAGGCAGGGCTTTAGCGCAGCATTAAAAATGACAGAGATATACTGAGGGCCACGCTTGTTTCAGGCACCATACTAGGTATTTGATATATGGCACCTTTAATCCACAGGAACCTATAACGCAGTCATTATCATCATCCCATTTCACACCCAAGGAAGCTGAGCCACAGTGAGCTCAAAACAAAATGAGTGGCAGAGCTGGCTTCATTCACCCAGGTAGAGGGGGCTTCAGAGCTCGAGTTCTTTCTCCAGCACGTGTGAAGATGTGGGGATTTGAAACTGGCCAGAGCGCTGGTAGAACAGCAGCTGGTCAACCTTCCTTATCTATGACATGGGGTGTCTGGAGGCGAGACAGCAAGTCAATTACTATGTAAAAGAGTCTGAAAAGGAAGACCAGAGCCAGATCTTTCCTGTAAGTCACCAAGGTGCTAAGATAAGACCTTGCAATGAGGAGGCCAACTTGGACTGGGAAAACCAGACAGAGGGAGGTTGTGAAGAAGGCCCATGCAAAGATAAGACGGGGACATTCTGGAAATGGCAAGAAAGCAGGTAATCTCAGCAGGACTTGGCGATGGGTCCAACTGAAGGAGTAAGAATGGGAAAAGGGATGGAAGTGACCCTACAGTTCACAGTGTAGATCATCAGGCAGATGACAAAGCCAATAAGTAAGTCAGGAGACCCAGGAAGAGAGGGTACAAGGAGAAAAGGGGGAGGGATGATGAGATCCAATTTGGACAGGCAGAGTTTGAGGTGACTGAGATACAACCAGATGGAGTTGTCCAGAACTTGGTTAGAGCTCAGGAGAGGCTGGAAGAAGAGGGAGGACTCCGAGTCATCAGATTAAGTGGCAGCTGAGGTCCCAGGGAGGGAGGCAGTTGTCCATAGACAGAAAGAAGCCAACACTGACCTCCCCTACCGCACTGCCATGTCTTGGGAAAGTTTCCCCAGGCCACCCTTAAGCAGTGTGATTCTGGTCTAATTTCTTCCCCTCTCTGACCTTCAAAAGTCTGTACAACAGAGCAAGGACCCTTCTTCCCCGACACTCACAGTTGATGGGACACCTGCTCAGGACCAGAAAGGATGGCTGATGCTGCACAGACACATGGCATACCAAAGCAAGTCCACGACTTTCCAGTGGGAAAGACAGACACGTAAGTCAGCCCTCTGGATTCACGGTGATTGACAGCTAACAGAAAGGCAAGAGCACAGCGCGTGGTGAGGGAGTCCTGAGTGGAAGTGCTTGTCTGGGGAATTCTAGCAAGGTTCCCAGAGATGAAATTTGATCTTGGTCTTGAAAAACTACCAGAAGATTTCCAAGCAAGGGCAAGGCCACGTGCAAATGCACAGGAAAGTGAATGCAGGTGAAATAGCTGGGGAATGGTCTGGCTCGGTGGTGGGAGGTAGCGTATGGCTTCATGAAGGAGGCAGGGCCTGGCTGTGTAGCGCCCCCACTGGCCTGCTACAGAGTTTACCACACGCCAGAGTAAGCACCAGGGAACTAATGCAGGTGCTCAAATACAGAAACAGCCCCATTAAAGAACTGAGTAGAAAGGAGAGGACCATCACACCCCCACCGGCTGCTACATACAAGCTTTTCTTTCTCTCTCATCTTGACTCCACAAGAAAGCAAATGATGTCATAAGGTGCATCTCTAACATGCAAAAAATAATTTTTTTAGAAAAAGGGTCTCATTATGTTGTCCAGGCTGGAGTGCAGTAGGTGCCATCATAGCACACTACGGCCTCAAACTCGGCTCAAGCAATCCTCCACCTTCAGCCTTCTGACGAGATGGGACTATAGACCTGCACCACCATGCTGGGTTCATGCAACATTCATAATAATATATATTTTTAAAATAATGTCATGAATATAATAGTAGATGAAGGCAGGTATGCTAAATGTAGCTAATTATTCATCACATCATTCAGAAAAAGGGGCCAGGACTCAAAAGAGTCTAGATGCATCTCATCCTGCAACAAACCATTTCCAATTAGTTGGGAACTAATGTCAAGATCCTGAGTCCTCCTGGGAAGGTCCAAGCCATTTCTAGAACTCAGAAGGGAAAGGAGGACTGATCCAGAAGGCTGAGGCTTTGCCTTGTATGCAATACCATCAACTTTGATTCTGTTCAAGGAAGGCCCGGCATCGCTTGACTCTTCTCTACAAAATCCAATCTCCTAATCAATAATTTTAAACCTTGGAGCCCAGTTTTTCTCTTGCTGCCAAAGAGGGGCTTATATCCTCCCTCTGATCCTCCATCAGGCTTTTCTTGGCACCTATTGTACTTTCAAAATTTCTCCCTGCTTTGCTCTTCCCCCTCCAGAGATTAAAAAACAAACAAAAAAGCTAACAGGCTCATCATCATTTCAAATCACTATTTACTTCTCACTGTTTCCTGAACTTTTCTGAGGTAGAAAAGGGGGAGGCAGAACAGAGGTGAAAGAGCAGGAGCTGTGGCTGGGAGAGGCAGGCATCCAACACCACACTGCTGCATCTGCCCTCAGAGCTGCTGGGGATTCGCACAGCTCCGCCCTCTTGGCTCCCACCACCCTCTCCCAAGTCCCCTCCTCTACTCAACATCATGCCTGGCTGGCTTCTGCCTTTGTACACGCCTGCTCACTGCCGGACTCTTCATGTTTCAGACCCCTAAAAAACCACACTGCCATCAACCCACAGGTAAAACACCCCTTCAAGCCCATAAGATGCCTTAGGAGCCAAGGGCATCTTTTCCTATCACATTTCCAAGGGAGGAAACCCTCCAGCCTCCCACCACCATGCTCACGTGAGCTGGCTTCTTGGTTTCCCTTCCGCAGTTCAGGCATCAGAACACAGATGACAGTTTTTAGACTCCACCTTATTTTTGTTCCCTTCCTTGTTCGCACCAGACCACTGATAATACTTCAACATGGCCTTTCATCTGGTTAGCAAGGAAAACAGTGGCAAAGGGGGCAGTGGGTCTCAGGAATTTAAAGAAGATGGGAAGGCAAGAAACGTGTCTTGTTCAGTGTGAAGATTCACCCCAGCACTAAACGTATGTGGATGGACGTACGCTGTACGTTGAGCAGAGAAATCCAAATAGGGAAACTCTGATTGCTACCATATCTGTAAAAAGCAGAGACCTTGTTGTCCCAGTTTCCTTAGAGAGAGTTTCAAGGCAGAAAAGATGTTCTAGAAACTGAGATTCAAACATGAAACAAGCAACATTTATCATCCTACTTCTCCATCCTACAAAGGCCAAACTGGATAATATGCATTATTCAACAACTTAAAACCTCTCAGGACTCCATTTGGCTTTACTATCCCACTTAAGGAACACAGTCACTGTCAGAGGTCAAAGCTCATTAGTGCTGGAACCCAAAGTCAATGCCCCTGAGATATAAAATGGAACCTTAGACAAAGCTTTCTCAGCTCTGGTTAATTCGTTATGACTTCTGGGTTCTTGGCAGGATGGATCTTACAACAAACTCAGATTCATATTTGCTATGAAAAGTAACCTAGCTGAGAGGGGTCCAGTGAACGAGTGAAACCTGGTCCATGCAGAAGAATTTCTAACACTCATAAAAGAAATTCAGACAAGCAGGTGGTATCTGAGAAAGACCAGACCATTTTGAATGTGAAAATAATGGCAAGGGTGGAAAGGTGATGCAAAGGCACAGTGGGGGACCCTTGGTCCAGGGCTGTCACAGCTGGAGAGTGTTTACGCTGATTACCAGACAATGATTGAGAAAGGGGAAAGGAGTCTGTTAAAAACCCTAGTGCTCATCGCAATTCTAAAATTAAAACCCAAATGGCCCTTCTTCCTTGCCTACTTCCTTGCTTCTCAATGTCCATGGGGAGTAAAGGTGTCCCTGCAGATGTCCATGGATACCCTTCCAGGAATCAGTACGAAGACTAAGCAGGCAGCAGGCAAGAGGCACTACCCCTCAGAGGCAGGAGGAGGTCAGGTTGCCTTTGCTACCCCACTGGCCACACGCCATCCTAGTACATCTCTCTCCCACTGCATGAGCTATTATCCTACCTGATCCCAGGGGACAGACAGTATCAGGAGGAATTTGGACTGGAAATTATCAGCATTATTCAGGATGTTATATGAATTCTTCTAATACTCAACCTGTACCTTTATTATCTTATCCCCAAACAGACAACAGACACACACACATACTCAAACACACACACTTACTTTTCCTCTGAAGAAAAAAAATAATGTAGAAGAGGGCTTCTCAAGCTTCACATACATATGAAGCACCCAGCCTAGGGATCTCATTAAATGCATATTCTGATTCAGTAGTAAAATGAGATTCTGCCCTTCTTCCAAATTCTCAGGCTATGTCGATGCTAATGGTCTAAGAATCACACTCCAAGTAACAAGAGGTAGATTTACAAAAGCTTAGAAACAAACAACTATGGGTTTAAATTCTCGTTCTACCATGTAGGCATTTTGTGATCTTGGGCTGGTTTCCTAATTTTACCATGTCTCAATCTTCCTTTCTAAATTGGAAATAATAATACCTAAGAGGCACTTAACAGTGATTACATAAGTTAATGATATAATGCTCTTAACACAGTTCCTGGCATATAATAAGGGATTAATAAATGTCAGTCGCTGGCTGCCTTTAAGATTCATAAGGGTAGAGATGATAATTGGCTCAATGCCAAAATCACAATACCTAGAACATAGTAGGTATTCAGTGGATGTTTAGTAAATGAACAGAGGTACATATAACACACCCACACAGGCCTAGCACAGTGGCTTATGCCTATGTTCCTAGCACTTTGGGAAGCCGAGGCAGGAGCATCCCTTGAAGCTAGGAGTTTGAAAACATTATGGGCAATATGAAGACCCTGTCTCTATAAAAATTAACAAAAAAATAATTGGCTAATCATAGAGGAATGTGCCTACAGTCCCAGCTACTAGGAGAGATAAGGATCACGTGAGTACAGGAGTTGAAGGCTGCATCAAGGTGTAAGGATGTCATTCCTGGGCAACAGAGTGAGACACTGTCTCAAAACATAATATACACACACACACTCACCCACACGTAATATCAGTATTTACATACTCCCTTGGTTCTATGGCTTTTCTCCAAGAACATATAAAACATTTATAACACCAGAACACGCTCACCAGTAACAAACCATCATCTCATAGAATTAAATTCAACATTAACCACCAAGAAACATATAATTTGTGGTTGCTATATATACTTAAGAAAACATCTTAACTGTAAATAAATAAAGATAACATCAGTCTGGAATCTGTATGTCATTTAGAAAAATTATTGCCCTATTATTTATGCACTGTCTGAATACAGATGTTATGAAAAATTTAAGTCTAAAACTAAGTTCATTTCCAAACCACACATAGAAATGCAAAGAAAGACACAACAAACCATGGGGGAGTTAAGACTACATTTCAAAAGGCTGCCAGGGCAGGAGTACATTCTCTTATAAACACACACACTTGCTCAAGAAAAAACAGAAACAGAGGAATTGTTAACAAATGGTAGAGCTTAATCTTTTAAATCAAAGGCAGATGAGTGAATTCATCCAAAAATTTTCAATAATCTAAGATTATCTTCAGGTGTCTTGTAAAGTAAGTGGCATCATGTGAATAGATCCCATTTCCAGGGAGGCACTGTGCAAGGTATACAGCAAGAAGAGAATACGATTGCCACCTACAGACAGAAGTGGCACTCCCTTTGTAAGAGTTGGCCAATCATATTTCAATGTGAAAAAAAATCCAACCAAGTCACCTCCCTCCAACCTCTTCCAAATCACCATAACACACTACTTCATTTAGAATTACTTTCAAGTCATACAATCATCTCTAGGCATTCTGCCTCTTCATTATCATCATCCTATTTCTAATTTCCCAGAAACATTGTGCCATTCAACTATCTACTTATACACTACTTGAGAGCCAAAGAGAATGCAAGCCAAGAAATTCAAGCAGACAAAGGCATCGGAGTGGAAGTATAAATCTGCTTACCTGATATGAATGGGACCACCCGGAATATATCTGACAATCTGCTGTTAACTGGTTCATATGGGGAATCTTCCAGCAGATCATTTCCTAAAAACAATAGAAAGATTAGACTCAGATCTGAAAAACAGACACATTTCAAGCAGTTTTTCACTGCTGAGTCTGAATTCTAATTATGTTATGATTGTGTAACAAAAAGATGCTGAAACTTTCAAAGATTGCAAATGCATCTATTTGGCTGTAGTTATTACTCTTCATTCCCTCTGTCTCTGTTGTCCTTGTTCTCTCCCCAGAGTGCCATGAAAACAGTGGAGAACAACCCAGCCCGATCTTGCCAGAAAACTCTCCTACTCTTTGCAAAGGAATGAAATTAGAGAGGAAAGAGCTGGTGACGTCACAAGCTCAGCTTGCCTCAAGGAGCCAATGGAAGAAAGGTGACCCAGACAAGACCCACACTTGTATTTGCTTCCAAAACACGGGATGCAGTCAGAAAGCAGGTACCCTGACTATTAAACAGTCCATTTCTGAAATAGGTTTTCATTAATAGATTCTGGAAGAAGTGGTCGCTGATAGGTCAAATCTGTACATGATAAATCCTCAGCCTGGGTCTCAGTGGAGAATGAATGCACAGAATGTTTGTGCTAGATTTACAAACATGAGCCACCCCTGGCACAAAAAAAAATCCCATTGGAATGGATGGTTGTGACAAGTGAATCTTTCTCTCCCTGAGCTACTTCTGTGTTAACCAAGGTTGAACCACACCAGCTGGTTCAAGACTCCCCTAATCTAAGATGACAAATGGTTTTTCACACATCTGCCTTTTATCAGGTTTGAGGGGGTAAAGATAGAGTGGTTTCTGCTGGACCTTTTATAATTCTTTATCTTACGTCAGAATGGGTTAAAGGGAAAAAGAAAAAGGGGAAACTCCAGGCAAGATGCAGGGCAAGCTTTCCTATTATGCTGTGAAGCCAGCTAACGCCTCTGGCTGGCTCTCCTTAGATTCTAAGGCGTAGAAGTTTTGGGTTGCTTGGGTGGCCTTTAGTGGGTTCCTTCTCCGATGCTCCACCAGGTTTCAAAGAGGTCAGTGCGGTCCCCGGGGCGCCTCCCCCAAAACAATCAGGCCCAACAATGCTGCTCTGGCCCAGCAAACACCAGCTGCCACTATCCCAGGGGGCCAATGAAAGGTCCTCATTCCACAGCTGGGGAGAAGCAGCAGAGGATGAGATCAGCCGGCCTGGGGATGCAGGGGCCCGCCTGCCTTTGGGAGGGACAGTGGTGGGCGGAGGCGGGGGGTCAGACGCGTACCCTGCAGGCTCTGGTACATGCTCCAGTAAATGCGCAAGCAGTTCTTCTCCTTCTTCATGCCCCGCTTGCAGCGGCAGTTGTATAGCGACTTCTGCTTCAGGGCCTCCATGGCGCTGCGGCACTCGTCCTTGGCCTCCAGGCCAGACGCCAGGCTGAAGTTGGTCTCCTTGCCCGCCACGCACTGTCTCAGCGTGCGGTACTTGGTGCTGCAGCTCTGCTCCTTCAGGCACTGGTCGCTGGCTTTCACGCAGTCCAGGCGATCCCCGCCGCTCACCTCAGCCGACAGGAGCAAGTCTGCGGGGTGAAGGGGAGGGAGCCTGAGTGCCGCGGGACAGAGATCCCGACGCCCCTGTCCCGGGAGAGGGTACGCGCCCAGGATGAACAAGGACGCTCGACCACATGTTCCGGGGCACCCTGCTCAGGCTGCGGGCCCACCCCACTACACCCGGGTAACCGTTTTCCAGTCCCACGGAACTCCTGCCCCATCCCCTCCTCCTGGCCCTCAGGAGAGGGTGGCGCAAGCTCAGCCCGCGGGCTTTGAGCGCTGTGCTTCGGAGCTTGCGCTGTCCAACGCGCTCTCCAGCCCTCAACCCCGGGGCGGCACGACCGGACCAAGGCTCCAGCCGCTCCCTGAGCCCGGTTCGGCTGACCCCCGGAGACTGTCCGAGGAGGATCGGTGGCCGACAGGGCGCTGGCCGCGTTCTGGGCTGGGGCGGACTAGCAGTGGCCAGCGGTCCGCTAGGCCGGGAGCGCCGAGACGCTACTTGGGGCTTGGGGAAAAGTTTTCCCTTCGAAGTTTGCTCTCCCGACCCAACGCTCGCCCATGCTCCACCTGCCCGCCGCGAGATCCTGAGACTTGCAAAGGGCGCAGGGCCGGAGGCTGGAGGGCCCCTTGGTTCCCCGCTGGGCTGGATCATTAAAACCACCAGAAACAAAAACCACGCACGAATACCGGCAGTCATTGCCTCGCCACCATCGCCTCCCTAGCCGAGCATTCATGATCCCCTTCCCCAGAAGAAAACTTCTTCCCACATCCTCCGCACCAGCGCCTCAGTTGGGGGTCACAGGGGGTGGATCTTCTGCTAACGACCCTCCGGTCGTTCCGTGAGGATAAGAAAGCCAGTGGGGGGCCTCGACTTACCCAGGAGCGGCAGCACGAAGTACAGGGTCGCCAGGAACATGGTGCCGGCGCGCAGCTGGTCCCCTTCCCACCCCAAAAAATCCCGAGCCGCCGCTGGGTCTCTCCAAGGGAGCTCAGCATGCAGCGATGCCCGGACCGCCGCGCTCCTCTGGCCGCCCAAAGTTCAGCTCCATCCAGTGTAAGAGGAAACTCCCGGTCCGTCAGCCACCGCCGCCGCCGGCGACTCGGCTCCAGGAGGGTGGCCGGGCGCGATGGCGGGAGGCGGTTCCGCTTTTAGGGGTTCAGGTCCGACTCAACCTAGAAGAGAGAGAGCTTTGAAATGAGAGCAGAGAACGCCGAAGCCTCCTCTCCCCCGCTCCCGCCTTGGGGGACTTCTCTACGCCAGGGTGAGGACCCACCCCCACCCCCACCCGGGTCGGGGCGCTGGGGGCGCATGTGCGTATATTCCCGGCGGCCACCGACTTGGGGCGGGGAGAGCTGGAAAGATACGACGCAGGGTCCCAAAGTCCAAGAGGGTGCCTATCGGGTGAACCCAAGAAGCTGAACGCAAACAAATAAATAAACGTTACTTTCTGAGAGCCAGGAGCTGACCGGCGGCTGCCTGGAGTCGGAGCCCTCGGCTGCGGCGGTAGCTCCCTGGCCAGCCCTGGCGCGGAAAGAGCCCCTTCTCCTGGGAAGTTGGCCGCCCCCTCCTCGCACCCGCTGGTTAGCTCGCTCAGCTGCCGGACCTCCACTCCCAAACCACCACTCGCTACCCCGGTGTCGCCGTCCTTTCCGTCCCCGAGGCTCGCCTTAATGAGGCAGCCGGGTGAGGGGGACCAGCTGCCGGGCTGGGGCAGAAACCCCGTTTGTGCGCCTCTACCCGCGGAGCGTCCTCCGCTCCCTCCCAGGCGTCCCCGCCTCTCACACACTCGCCCTGGGCCCGGGACTCCAGCGCATCCGCACCCCAGCCCAGGACGAGCGGGCTGGGCCGCTGTCCCCGAACAGGTGCAGCCCGGCTACACGAGCGCCCCCCCCGGTACCCCAAAGTTGGGCGACGCGCGCAAGATGGAAAGAGGTGGCCGGGGAGGAGGGGCAGGGAGCGGCAATGGGTTCTCAAATAGAACAAGAAAACTCTCCAAATGCCACCAACCTGGACTCAACCGACCGCGTCCAGCTGCGGCGAGAAGCCAGTTTATTTATTTATTTATTCTTGGGGGGGTGGTGTCCCCGCCCCCTCCTTCCCTTTCCGGGCTCGCTTTCTCTGCCCTAGGGGGGAAAAGAGATGCCGTAATCTTCGAGAGTAGTCCGAGCGTTGATTTTGGCCGGGACGATTTCCGAGCAGAGCCCCGATTCCTATGCCCGTTAGGGATGTTAGTGGTTATTGGAAGCAGCGCAGAGGATGACGAGTGCGGAAGCCAGATTTTTGCCGGCCAGAAGACCCTCGGCCTGCTCCTCCAGCTGCCCGGTAGCGCACCGGCAGCTGGTTGCGAAGCTCGTCCGCACGCCGCCGCAGGCGCACAAGCTCGCTGCTCGCGGTGGGACCCGGGGCTGGACCCGCAAGCGCGCACAGGACACGCAGACCTCTGCAGCCGGCCCAGGGCGCTGCCAGACTCTCTCTCTCTCTCTCCGCCCTCTGTCACACACTCTCTCTCTCGCTTTCTCTCTCTCTCTCGCTCTCTCACACACACACACACACACTCTCGCACACCCCTCAAATGGGCACAATGCACAAGGGCTCTTTTTTTCTTCTTAGTGCTATGAAGCCAGACCCTTCTTCCGGACACAAAGTTTTCCCCCCACGTCACTCGCGTCAATGACTCAAGACTTGGCGCGTTAAAGACACACTCAGACCCAGGCCCCCGGGGCGGCAATCGCGAGACGCGCCCACCCGTTCTTCCACGCCAGCGCGCACTCACTCACACTCGTGCACACTCACACGTGCACTTGCTGACTCTACCTCTCTCCTCCAGCTTGGATGAGACAAAAGGGGAGCCCCCAGCCCACTGCGGTCAGACCTGCCTTTGGGAAATTTATAAGCTGACCTCCATCTTGCCTGTTTCAAGAGTAAATTTTTTTAAAAGCCCAATACGTACAGTCGTTCGCCCCAACCCTGGGACCGCTAGATACCAAAGGAGCTGCTCAGTAACCCCCACCCCCGCGCTCCCTCCCACACACTCGCTTCGCTTCCCGCACGCTGGGGGGCGCCCGGGGCTCCCAAGTCTACTCTGGGTCCAGAGACAGTGTCTAGAGACAGCCCGCAGTGGCGGGTGGCCAACTGGCCGCTCTGGCTCGTATTCGGGATCTTTGTTGATGTCCAAGTTCATCTCTCAGGGAAACCGAGTTTGAATCAAGTCTGCAGGAGCCCAGCTGTCAAATCTGTAAACCCATCAGATCAGACAATGGGCCGCCACAGAGGACAGAAAAGAAACGTTCGTTTTGATGGAAGGGGGTTAATTGAAAAGGGCAAGGGCTTTGGTTGAAGTTTGAGGCCCTGGTGTACGAGCGGGGAGAACAGGAGGAGGAGAGTCCTTTCAACTACACAGCAGCCAGGCATGCTCTCAGCTGCAGCGGCTGCTTGTGGGCGCGCTGCGCACTGTTTCCAGTCGCCACAGAGTGTCTGCGCCTCCATGGTGGCCCCAGACGCTGAGTACATCCCGCCAATCCACGTTCCTGGTTTGCTGTCCACGTGTTCTTCAGGGGCAGGTGTGAGGAAACTGACGCCCTCATCAGACACCCCTCCCCCAACACACACGCACACACTCACACAGTCACACCACACATGGATTTTTAGTTCAGTGTATCAGTTTACATTTGGTGGGTGAGTAAACAAAGCAAACATATGTCACATTTTTGCGACAGATGGTTCAAACCAAGGGCTACTTAAATTCTCTTTCTGTAGCAGTGATAGCGGTCTAAGTTACAGCATGGATTAAGTAGAAGTATAATTAAGTCATCCAGTCAGTTGCTTTGACTTAAAGAAGTTTATTTTATTTTCACACACAAAGTAGAGAAATCCTGGGGAGGTGATTTTAGTGAGAGGAGGACTGAATGTGAATTAACAGTTTGTTTAAAGACTGCTCCTCCCTGGACACCAAAACATAAAACCGTCTTTCAATGTTCCATTTTATGAGTGGAGGAGAATATCTTCCTTTGGAAAAATCAGTCATTAGAATTTGAATTTTCAATAGACGGCCTGGCTCCTAATCAGTGCTGACCACTTGGGATAGCTCGACAACAATGAGGTTTAAGGCATCATCCACACCTTTTGTTTTCTATTTTTAGAAGTGGCTCCATGGTATCCTATGTACCCACAGAAATCTTTTAAAATCAAATTTGAACAGGGTAGGGGAAAGGTAAACCAGAAGCCCTCCAAATGTAGACCATAGGACTTCTTTTCAAAGTGCAAATGGCCTCAGACTTATGTTTCAGCTTACAATTTTTAGACTTTACTCTGGCACAAAAACCCTATACATTCTGTAGAAACTGTATTTCAAGTGCATATACAACCATTCTGTTTTTCACTTTCACCTGAGATATTCAGCACTTTATTATGTAACAACATAAACTCTGTGTCAGATGATTTTAGCCCAACTATAAACTAATATAAGTGTTCTGAGCACTTTAAGGTAGATTAGGCTAAGCTACAGTGTTTGGTAGGTTAGGTGTATTAAATGTATTTTTGACTTAGAATATTTTCCATTTACAATGAATATATCAGGATGTAACCCAATTGTAAGCAAGAAGCATCTGTACTTGCAGCTGCAAGAATATTTCAGAACTGTCCACTCACAGTGGTTCTTATTAGGTTCTTTTGTTGTTTGTTTATTTATTTATTTAGAGACAGGCTGGAGTACAGTGGTATCCCATAGTCCACTACAGCATCTAACTCCTGGGCTCAAGTGATTCTCTTGTCTCAGTCTCCAGAGTAGTTAGGACTACAGATGCATGCCACTCCCCCTGGCTAATTTTTTAATTCTGTTGCAGTGGAAGGGTCTCACTGTGTTGCTCAATCTGGTCTCAACTCCTGGGCTCAAGCAGTCCTCCCTCCCTGGCCTCCTAACATGCTAGGATTACAAGCATGACCCACTGCCTCCAGCCTAACCAGTCCTTCTTAAATTCTTACTGATGATGAAAACAGAGCTTTGTTTTAAAAAGGTAATAATAAACCCCTGATGCTATCATTATGTTGTCCAATACAACAGTCACTAACCACATGGCTAGGTCAATGAAATTAAAGTTAAATGAAAGAATAATGCAGTTCCTCAGTCAGTAGAGGGAACCACATTTCAAGTGCTTAGTGGCCACATGTGGCAAGCGGCTACACGATTGGACAGCACAGATACACCGCATTTCTACCCAAGTTCTAGTAGAAAGCTCTACCCTCTATGACTTGTGTGAAATTAGTTAATATGATGTGCATATACAATTCTTAGAAGAATGAAGTAGCTTTGAGTGAATGTTTTATAATCAGCAACAGTAGTGGGAGTTGCTGGCAGGAGGAGGAGGATGATAATGGCAATGACGCTGATAATAATGATGATGCTTTGTTACTCTCACGAGGAAGTCAAAGAATCCACGAAGATACAGCCCACTGCCAGTGTGGGTCCTCCACTCAGGATGAGATCAGCAAACAAAAAACCAAGGACTAGGAATATGAATATGTCAAGAGCTGTTCTTCTGAGGAGAGGTGTGAACAGGAAGATGTGGCCCATAGCAAGCCTAAAATTTCTTGTAGTAAGAACTCATTAAAAAAAAAAAAGAAAGAGCTACAGCTTTACCACTATCTCTACTAACTTCTCAAAGTGAGAGAAAGACACAACCAGAAAGCCCCAGGGACATGGAAGATAGAAAAGGATTGCGACTTACTGTATTAACATTTATCTCGGTTTCCTTGGAGTTTATCTGCTCCCACATGTAGGGGACTGATCTCAGGATGAAAGGTGACATGGAAATATCAAATATTATTAATAATTATAAGGGTTCATGCAATCCTCTGTGACATGTTTTCTCAGCAGCAAATTGGTTTTAATGCTACAAAATTAGGTTCAATCCACCCATAAGCACGTGAAGTGAGCAATTTTCTTGCATTTCTTGTTATAAGTGTGTTTTCATAAAGTTAACAGATGAGTCACGATGAGAATGACAGTTTTATTCCATGCAGCATTTCATCTTTTACTCTCATCACTTTGGCCCTATAGAGTATAATGTGAAATGCGTTCATTTTGTAAAACTATACAGCTCAAATTTCTTTAACTCTTACTAATCCCTGGAAGTCCACCATCTGACATTAGACAGTTAGGCAGGCTGACCTCTGTAGTTATACAAAACCAACCACTCACTGGGCCCTACATGAGCTACCTTTTTTTTTTTTTAGCTGCTACACCTTTGCCCCTTCTGTTCCATCTTCCTAATACGGGCTTCATCCTGCTGTTTTAAGATTCACCTTAGTTCCAACAAATCCCTAAGAATAGCAAGGACCCCTTTGGTCAGAAGTAATGGTTTCCTGCAATGTCCTTCATGGCTTTACCAGAATCATTTCTGTTGTGACATTCACTGCATTGTAGTTAGTTGCTACACATATTCACGCAACGGGAATGTGAGCTCCTTGAAGGCAGGAAGATATTCTAAGTCCTTTTCTTTTTTTGCATCTCCA
Source organism: Galagoides demidoff (assembly GCA_963574575.1). Classification (NCBI taxonomy): domain Eukaryota; kingdom Metazoa; phylum Chordata; class Mammalia; order Primates; family Galagidae; genus Galagoides; species Galagoides demidoff. The sequence goes on from CAUYQV010153200.1 coordinate 43,034, forward strand.
GCATTTAGATTGATGACTGACACAATGTCACACGGCAGTAAATGTATATTGACTGCGTGAGTAATGAGTGATGCTTTTTCTCTGGCACAATAATTTTATTGAAAGGTTTACATAAAATCCCTTTACTACGTGAACAATGCTAACTATAAGCACCTCATACAATTACTGGTATTGCCGTTCCAATAATAGTATCAGATATGTATTATTCCTTTGGGGATCTGACATTTAAATATTTTTAAACAAAACCCATTATTGTAATAGAATGCTCTTTTCCTGGTTCACTTTAATAGGAACATATGACATATTTCATTTCTGGGAAATGATAGCTTGCCTTAGGTCATATTTTAAGGCATAAAGCCAGAAGCAGAGTAATATTCCCACCTGAAGTTCTCTAATCATCTAGAAATGTGCCTCTGTCTGGGAGGGAGGGATTTAGAAGGGCCAGATTACAACTACCCTGGAGGCTTCATCCGCAACGGCAAATTTTTAAAGGCCAAATTGACCCCAAAGTGTTATACACTCATTTTTAAACACACAAGTCCTTTGCACTGTTTCAGGAAAAATGAGAAAATAGTAATCATCCACACCCGGAAAGCTGCTGTAGAGGTCTGCGTGCTGACACAGATCTCACCCTCTAATACTGTATTTTGACACTTGCCCTTTGGCAATACAGGAAGAGCCAGTTGCTCTCTGATTTCAGAGCCCTTTCCACACTGACTATATTAAGATGTCTTTTGAGCATTATTTGCAGATAGAAGTTTCTTATTGGCTATCAGGGTGCCTGACCCCTAGGAACCTATCTTAGGAAATCGCCCTTCCTCCTTAGTTTTTAAGTAATTTTCACTTCTTAGTACTAATAAGCCAGCACAAGGATTTTAATGCCCTCATGGAAGAATATTGCATTTCATGAGCGTTGCAGTCATCTGTACTTTGGCCTTATGCCACGAAATGCATTCAAGGTGTGCAGCCCTGATGAAATAAAGTGCCTGTCATGTCTTATTGCTTGAATATATGACAAAAGATACCCCATCTTCGCAGGGACTTGCAAGGGTTTTCCAGCGGCTGCCAAAAGTGTTGGATTAAGTGCCCTGTACATTTCAGGGCTCTTTACCAAGGAAAAATGGGAAAGGCCTGCACGGAGGAAACATCTTTTCTCTCTACCTCTCTCCTAATAAGCCCTAAACCCTGTTCCAATGGGACTGTTCCTTCATAAGGGCAAGAGGGAAGCTTAATCCCCAGCTTTGTCCAGTAATTAGCCTCTCTCTCTCTGGAGGCAGCAAACACAGATGCCTATCCGGATGAGCTCTGGGACGTGGAATGAAAACAAGAATGAAAACACTGACTCATTTCTTCAGAAGCCTTTTAGCAGCCCTAAGACAGTAACAACTGATTTCTATTGATGTTTTTTTGGTCTGGAGGGGTGGGATGGGGCCTCTCCCACCACTGAAGAAGCAGCAGAGATGACCAAGAACTCGACAGAGGGTGGCTTAGTCCCCCAGCACCTCTTCTCCTTGCTGCAAAACTGAAGGCTCTGTGGCAGCGTGCTTGTCGTGACTCTTACCCGGGCATCTTTCAACAAATGCCATGGAAATGCGCTGTTTACCAAAACCCAAACCTCTGGAAGCACTGTAGTCTGAGCCCACTAACACAATTAGCTTGCAGTTAATGATGATACCCCACCAGAGCTAATTAAGCCAATGGCGCTTAGAGCACAAAGGATTTGGAGCCTGTTTTAAAGCATCTATTATGACATCACTTAAAAGTCATTTCAAACTCCTCCAAAACTGTTGCTCTGAAAACAAATGCAGTGTAATGTTCGTGTAATGTTCTCAGAGTTGTTGGTTTTATTTCCCCCTGTCAAAAATCTGACAAAAGTCAGTTGAAACTGTCAAGGAAAAAACACCACACGATATGAGATTTTCCTCGAAGTTGAAGTCTCTAGAAGGAATGACAAATCTGTTATATAGATTATTCTAGCACAAAAGTGAATTAGGACAGTCTAGGAGATACACTATCACAATGAATATATGAGGTTGCCCTTGACACAGTTCATAAATTTTGAGGCCATGACAAAGAATTAAAATGAGATCAATTTGGTTTTGATCTGAATTGTCTGTTAAGCTTAAAATACAGAAAAATCAATGGGATGGATATCTTTGTATTTTTTCTACACACAACCCATGTTAAGAGACAAAGAGAATTTCTTCTAGTCACATCCCTAGAGAATCTCTTGGTAACCTTCAGTATTTTGTCTCAAGTGTCAATAGAAACTCCACCTGTACTCTGTAATATCTCATTGATTGCTTGATTGATTCATGAACTGCTGCTTTGGCTGATTTATTTTTTTTTTCTTGCATCTACCCAGTGGCTAACACTGTGATACACATTGCAAGGAATACAGGTAAATTATCTTGCCTGAGGTCAGACCTGAGTACATCCTTCCCCATATTACTATTTAATCTTCTTATCTCATCCTCCTATAGCGTTGCTTTTCAACTTGCGGTCTATGCCCCATTCATCAGTCACAAACGTTCATTTCACAAAATATAAAAATATGAAACGGCATTACATAAAGTATTGTTCCATTACACTTTTGTTTCATTTCTCTGTGTGTATGGTGACTGTGCTGGATTGTCATGTAAAATGTACTTCTGATTGTGAATCATGGTTTAAAAAATTTGAAAGCCACTGCTTTATATAAAGAGCACTCTGATTTTTATTTGACATTTGCCACCCAGAATAAAGACTACATTTCCCATCTTCTGTTGCAGCCAGTAAAGTTCATGTGGCCGTGATCTGATGAATCAGATGTGGCAAAAATGAGGGGGCGGCCTTACTCTATGCGTTTCCATCATCCTCCATCCTGCTCCTTGGTGTGCTTTGTTCAACCAGGCATGTGAGAATAACATAGTAGGGATGACAAAGCCAAAAGGCAGAAGGGGCCTTGGGGCTAGGATGACTTTCTGGAACACAGCTGTCTGCCCTGGACCTTCCACCCTACCCTATTATGTAAAAAACAAATAAATTTATCTTATTTAAGCCACTATTATATTATGTCTCTAATACGTACAGCTAGTTCTATTCTTATAGAATCAGTACATCCAGTTTCTAACAAAATAGAAATAAAGGAAAATAAATTCAATAAACAATTATTTATTGAATATCTACCCTCAGCTAGGGTGTTTGGGGAAATGCAGAATATTGGCTCTGAAGGAAAGTGCAATCTCGTTGGGGAGATGAGCTGCATATCTTCTTTACAATACTGTAAAGAAGTGGAAATAAAAAGGAACAGTTAGGGAAGACAGGTAGAAAGGTAAGACATAAAAAGGATCAATGAGATTGAGAGGAGGGGAGAGGAGAGGGTAATAGAGTAGGAAGAACATTCCTGAGAGTTTTCCCCTGAAGAACTGAAGTGAAACTAAAGACCTCCCAAATATAAGAGAAGTGGTATCACCCTTTACCCCACGCCTTCCCTTTCTTGCCCTAAATAGCACTCCATCAAGGTGACCAGCAAGGGTTCATGCCATGGTGGAACTGCCAATCTACAGGCATGGTCCTCACCTTGTCACAGACTCAAACTCATTTGTCAAAAACCCTGTTGCCATCATGACAGATCAAAGGCCCAAGTCTTCTTTGTTAGACCCTCATTCTTAAGAGAAGGCCATCTTTGTGGGCAGTCACTCTGAATTTGGTGAGAATGGCTTCCTTTGGGGGTCATAGCAATCCCACCCAGACACACATTCACACTTGGGGTGTATTGGTCTTTGGCCTAGTCTATGATTTTGTTGATGCTTCTAGTACCTCTCTAGGTAAAACAAGTTGCTAAAGATGTGGCTATTTGGGAATTCTGTCTTCTGCATACCAACTAGGAGCCGTTTAACACTCAGGCCTCCCTGCTTGGAAGATGCATGACTTGGAGATGCCTTGCTGGCAAGGCAGGGGTATGTTAAAAGGAAAAGTGTTATTTCAGCAGACTCACCACAGAGGTATGTGTTAATTAAGTTAATTGTGCCATCAGTGATGCAGGCGATGACAGTAACTGCTCCCCATAATGGGGCTGGGTTATTGCCATCATTTATTAAACGTGCTAGTTTTCCTAAATGCAGTCACTTCCCTTTATTCTTTATGCACACATACATACACATACACACACACACATTCGTGCATGATTTATAGTTTATCAGTCACTTTCACATGAATTCAATTACATTATTTGATCTTTATATTACTCTGTGATACAAGAGGGAAGTTATTTTCTTTATTGAGCCAATGAGGAAACTGAAGTTCAAAGTTATCTTCTTACTTGCCCAAGGCCTTCCTGCTTCTTAGTGGAGAAGTCAAGTTCCAGGTCCCATGTTCCTTCTTGTATGCCACACTTTATTCGAGGTTCACAATATCCTGAAAGGCAAAACCCAAAATGTTGTATTCTATATCTCCTAGAATATTGGATTAATAAATGTTAAATAAAGAATACTTTAAATTTGAAAATTATTGGTAAATTGTCTAATTGCACCATTTGTGAAATATTATAACCCATAGGCAATAATCTCATACATATCTCATACCAAACACAATCTGTATAAATAAAAATCTAGATAATTTAGATACTTATTACAGACCTCTTCCCTATTTGCCCCTCCAAAATATTAGGGAACATTTGACGTAACCTGAGTTATTCTTACTGTAATTACAGTGAAGAGTAGGGAATTGATTAAGAATGTCAAATCAATACAGCCTTCTGGTGGATTTAATGGAGACATTTGTTGAATGTTTCCAGTCCATAATGAATGTCCCATCTTATCACCAAATGTTTATTCTACTAAAGCGATTCCCTACCTCCCAAGCTAAGGGTCTATCTTTAAAGTTTTGATATAATTAGTGTCCCTGTCAAAACATAAACATTCTTGGGAGAGTTAATTCAGAGAAATTTTGATTAATTACATCTCAATGTATGTGAGTTTATAGCCCCTTCATAGAAGGGAAAAAACTCTATACCACCACCATACGTGGTGATCTGGAGTGGATAAGCACTAAGCTCCCACAAAATACTGATTTCTGTAACTGGTCATCAAACTTAGGTCGATGTCCAAGTGAGAACCTCATCTATGTTTTACAGAACTCGCATGCTTAAATGTAATGCTTCTAACAAAGGTACATTGAATTCTTATTTCCACCCCAGTAAGTCATAGAAGTGAAGATGGAAAGAAGGTTTCTTCCCCGAGTAACTGAAACTCTCTTGTGTGCCATCTTTTACAAACTTTCCAGAGGAATTACCTTAAATTGTTGACCAGAAGAAATACACATTCATTGAATGCGTCCGCTGAACTTAAGTAGGAGAAAGTGTCAGAGAAGCTGATTTGTGCCTGATCTCACTATTTCTGGTTAGCATAAAGGTTTATGAGCATACCTAAAATTTTGGCACATGCTAGGCAGTAGGTAACATCATGACCAGTCCCTGGTAGAAAACTTGGGCACTGAATCCCAAACAGATTTCCATGGTAGGCAACATTTTACAGGTTGTCACAACTCCTTGCTGGGGGAATTAAGCATGGTGGGAATACTCTCAGAAGCTGCTGCTGCTCTCTTCTGGGCTTTGCCCATGTGTCTTTTTCTTTGCTGAGCTTGCTTTGTCTCTATTCACTGTAACAAATCATAACCATGAACGCAAGGATATGCTGAATCCTGCGAGTCCTCCCGGAAGATCATTAACCTGGGGGTGGTCTTGGAGATCCCTACACAGAAATATTCTGAATGTAGTTCATAAAATGAATAGACACAGTGTAAGATTGTAAGGAATTATGTTGGGCTGGTCAGGGCAAGGCTGGATAGACACAGTGTAAGATTGTAAGGAATTATGTTGGGCTGGTCAGGGCAAGGCTGGATTTACGAACTTGAAACCTATACATAGGGATACATAGGGTCCCATGCTTAGAAGGTCCCTGAGCTTGGTTCAATGCTCTACTGTCACCATTGAAAAATTCTTAATAAGTTATGAACAAAGGATCCCGAGTTTTCACTTTGCATTGGGCATTAGGTTATGAAATGGATCCTGGGTCAAGGTGATACTTAGAAATAAAAAAGTGGCTAGGCACCTGTGGCTCAAGTGGCTAAGGCACCAGCCACATACACCTAAGGTGGCAGGTTCAAATCCAGGCCAGGCCCGCCAAAACAACAATGATGGCTGCAACTAAAAAAATGGCCGGGCGTTGTGGCGGGCGCCTGTGGTCCCAGCTACTTGGGAGGCTGAGGCAGGAGACTCGCTTGAGACCCCAGGAGTTGGAGGTTGCTGTGAGCTGTGATGCCACAGCACTCCACCCAGGGGGATAGCTTGAGGGTCTGTCTCAAAAAAAAAAAAAAAAAGAAATAAAAGAGTGGAACATCTTACTGCCCCAGTTCTAACTCCCTCACCACGACCAGACCAAGAACCGTTCCAACTGTTCATTCAGCTTTCTGTGGGTTTCTTTCTAAAAGTTTACCTATTACAGATTCACTTTGTGGAGGGGAATGTCCCAGGAATGTTAAATGGCCATTAGTTATTCATAGCTTAGGGCAAACTTGTTTACTCATTCCCTCCTGACACATTCTGCTCCTTAACCTTTAGCTTCATCTGACTCAGGGTCCTGATCAAGATTGCCCACATTCTGTTCTTCAGAATATTAACCCCATGAGGTGCACCGAGGGAGGTGGAGGGGGGTTTGTTGTCACATAAGTTTGGGGTGCTCTATTCCCTCTCTTGGAGATTTAGGGTACACATTAGCATCTGATAGACTCTTAAAAGTCTTACACTAAAATAAGTTGTTTAACTTTGTATTTGTTTTGGGGGGGCACAAAGGGCCACAAACTGGGAGGCCCCAATAACAGAAATGTGTCCATGTCAGTTTGGGAGGCAGATGTCGCTAGTGTCCATTCCTTGGGTGGCCTGGGAGGGAGAGTCTACCTGTCCCCTGCCTCTCTCCTGCTGGTTCACTGGCCATCTTTAGTGTTCTTTGGTTTGTGGATAGATCACTCTGATCTCTAGGGAAGGGGGATTTCTATCTGGGAAAGTAATGTTATTTTTATTTTATATGTTTATTTATTAATTTGAGACAGAGTCTCACTTTGTCATCCTTGGTAGAGTGCCATGCAGTCGTAGCTTACAGCTTCCTCAAACTCTTGGGCTCAAGTAATTCTCTTGCTTCAGCCTCCTGGGTACCTGGAACTACAGGTGCCAGTCACAATGCTGGGCTACTTTTAGAGTTGGGGTCTCACTCTGGCTCAGTCTGGTCTCAAACCCATGAGCTTTGCCAATCCACCCAGCTCGGCCTCCAGAGTGCTAGGATTACAGGCATGAGCCACCGTGCCCGGCCCAGAAAGTAACATTATTAAATCAGGTAGCAGTTTGGAGACTTGAAAGACAATGAACTGGAGGCAAGAAAACAGAAGAGGTTATTTTGAAGCCTAGGAGAGTGAAGGAAAAAAAGTAAACCAAAGTAACAGCAGTGGCAAGGGAGCGGGCTTAGCTTAAAAGGTAGTAAAATGTAAAAGATACCCACATATTCAGAACCATAGATAGATAGATAGATAGATGTAAAGATCTACATCTGTGTATTGAGAGAGGATACCTGAGAAGGGCGAAGTCTGGGAGAACAAGTCATCTCAGGGAAACCTCAAGGATGCACCTGCAGGGTCCTCTCCATGGTGACTCAGCTTTTGGGAATTTGTAGGCTTAACTTCCTGGAACCTGGAAGTTTCCAAGTTCTGTGAAATCCTGTAGTTCTGTAGGGGCTGGACTAGCATCTCTCGCTTGATTCAAACTGGCCAATGAGAAGGGTACCTGTGGGGTGGAACTTTTTGACTGTCAATAAAAAGGGAAAGACCAAGCCAGTCGGGGGAGCACATCCATTTGGAAATCTATGCCATAAGCTCTTGGCAGAGGAATAAAGCCCTTCCTCTTATAAATGTGGTGTTTGGGTGCTCTTTCTCTCCAATGGGCCTCGTCTTCCTGCAACAGTATAATCTACAGGATTTCAGAGGAGAAGGCTTTGTTCTGCCTTGCTGTGGGACTCCAGGTGAGAAGCTCAAAGAGGCCTCATCTAGAGATGTGTCAGGCTGGGAGGATCCCCTTATATCTCTATCAGTGGCCTACCAGTGGCCATGATTATGCTATGACCTTTAAGAGGCAGACGGGCAAGAAGCGTCTGCCATGGTCTGCCCTGGTCTGCCCCATCTTTATCTTGCTCCCGTCGCCTCCCCTTCCTAAGGTCCAGCCATACTGACCTTCTTTTCTCTGTTCCACCTCTGAGCTTTTCACTTGCTTTTCCCTCAGCCTGAGGTGGAATGGCCTTGGTGCCTGTTTTGCTTGGCTGAAGGTCAAGGACATTCCTTCTACTGTCCCCTGGCATCCTCTCATCAGACAGCTCAACCCCTTGCCCAGGGCTTCCCTTTCCTGCCTAACTCTAAGTTCTGTGAGGGCAGGGAGCCCATCTGCTGTGCTCTTGTTGAATCCACAGCATCTGGAGAAGCCTGGCACAAGTAGGCACTCTAAGTATCAGTGGAATGAATGAATGATTTACTATATGAAAGGGACTTGGCATAAGGTAATAAAGGAGATTATGAAAATAGACTAGGGGCTAGATAATGTGATATGTTTAGAAGTGAGTTTAGAATCTGCTCTCACTGAAATGCCTTTAAATTTAAAAGCAACGTCAAAATGTAAAGAGTTTATATTAATTCAATCTTATCCAAAGAAATTCCCTCTTTCTTAGGGGAAAAAAAATTGTGTGTGTGTGGTGGGGGTGGGGTGGAGTTACCCGGATTGATTTTAAAAGCTTTCTAGACATCAAATCTCTTTCATCAAAGGAAAAAAAAAAAAAAAACATTGAGATGCCAAAATGGCAAGGAACATGTGGATTGCATTTCCTGAAACTCTCCTGGGTTTGCAAATTAAAAAGAAAGGTCTGGAATCCAATGCATTTTCTATTTTCCTGAAGTCAGGATATTTGGGAAGCAGCGATGTATGAGATATACAGGAAACCGAAAATATGTGTGGGGACTTGTTTAAGTACTGTCATTTCCAGTACTACACTCAAGTGGCTGATAAGAAAGGGGAAGTGGGCATTTAGCATCTGAAAAGAACCAATTCAAAAAAGTTTTTTTTTTTTTATATCTGTGTAGCTTTCACTCAAGCGAAATCTCCGTGTACCTCCCCCTTTGACCACAATCAATATTTTTAGGGGATGAAGGCAGGAGGAGGAAAGAGTTTATTCAGTCTTTTGTATGCAACTAAGCTGTGGAAACAGGATGAAGATTTTGCTAAATCTGTCCATTAAGTGCTTCTAAGTGCTTTTAAAACATGTCCTAGAGCAGAATGGAGGGCACAAGAAAGAGAAACTAGGAATTAAAGCTAAATTATTACGTGGAAGTGTCGTGATAGTGGAAATGTCAGAAAAAAACACCAGGAGTGACAAGCAGATAAAACGTCAGATGCTCCCCTTAAATCTTCTTTTGTTGAGCATCCCTAAAAGCTGAAACGTTGTTTTGACGTATAAGTGGTCAAATTACACAGTTTTTGTGGAGCAAGAATTTATTTTTTTCTTATCTATCAATATCAACATATAGCTTTTCCCTACAGGTGCTAAATAAGAATTGAGTTAAAGTATATCAACTTACAGCTTAGTGTGACTGCTAGGCATTTCAACAAATTCCCTCGTGAGTAGAAATTTATTTTCTAATTTAGATATTTGGGAGAACACTTTCAACATAAAACCAAGAAGCTTAATTATAAATAGAAAAAAAGGGTTTAAAGGAAAAGAGAAAAAGACAAAATGAAAAGAATTTCTGAGAAAATATCAGTAATTTTGCATATGAATTTACGTGTTTAGATTATGGTCATCTGTTAATATTTAAAGATAATGATGAATGAGTCATTCATTTTTAGAATTGCAAATTTATTTGTGTTTGAAAGGTGGACTACTAGAGCCCCCTAGCTGTTGGAAATAATTCTGTCTTCCTAGGTGCAGATAAATGACCCAAATGCAAAGTCAGTGGTAGCTCACCAAGAAATCTACCAGAAAACAATTAAATCAGAGCAAACAACATTATCCTCCACTATTGTCTTACCTACCATTCAGGTTGGTAACAATGTCGCCACTGCCGTGAGCATCCACAGACATCTTTCCTAAACTTCTTGACGATTCATTGATGAGGACCCCATCATCACCTTTTCTCTATACTTTTGGTGAGTTAGACCTAGACAGTCTCCCAAACTCAGAAGCACAGTAAGTCAATCAAGATAGATGCTTTTAGTTGCATTTTAGAAGAAGGGTGCACACCAGAGACCCGGATACCCTGACTATTCAGATGAATCGGGGAATACAAACTCCTGGCCCATGGACACAGGTGTTGTGCTTTGTTTGCGCAGAGCTTTTGGGCACCTGAGCTGATGATGTTAGAAACTTTTCCCTTAGCTGTAAGTGATGGAATTATCACTGGTGATCACTCCTGAATTTCAGAGGCATTCTTTATTTCAGTCATTAACCTATTCCTTTGTTACCAATAAAATGTTGACATTGATTTCTTGGTTTTCTTATTTAAAAATGACTTGAGCATTTACCAGAGTTCACCAATGCTGTGAGAGTCAGTTTGGCAGTTTGACTAGACTCTCAGTTGTGGGCTGTAGAGAGAGAAAGTAGAGGAATATGTTCATGACTAAATTATCTTTGAAAGTTCTGATACTCTGACAAAAATGCCTAGTAGTACATGACTTTAAAATGTTCCAGTCAGAGAAAATGGTTTTAGAATGCCAGAGTCTCAAAGAAATTAAGGAGAAGACTTTTCTGAATACTGACATCATTTCACTTGAATAATATTTACCATAGTCTACCTTGGAGTGTAAGTTACTGTTTTATCAGAGTGCAAGTTTCTTGAAGGTAGGACTATTGCTAAATCATCTTTGAATATCTTTCAGCTTCAGCACTGAATAACTCACAGTATATTATGTGAGATACTTCCATAATAACACAGGGATCCAAATAAATCAATAAATGAACATGATTCACAGAAGAGCAATTTGGAAGGAAGTAAAAATGGGTTACCATTTGCTTTTTGTACTAGAGAAAGTAGGCAGAAAAATAATGACTTTAATATGAAAACAAAATATTGCAAATAAGACCTTTCCTTTTTTTTTTTTTAAGTACTTCAAGAGGGTTGCAGCTCATTTTTCAGAAAACATCCTTCTTAGAAGTGGAAATATTCCATTTGGGAAGGGTAAATCAGATTAAATGTCAGACAGAGAGAAGTTGAGTACTAGTGCTGCCTGGAATGAAGGGACTTCTTGGAGTGAACTATAGGGTCCAAAAAAGTGAGCATACACATTTTATAGTTTGTGAGATGAAGAGTCCAGTGGCTCAGATTGACACACCATCAGAGCTTTAGTCGGGAGATGGGTAAGGGGAGAGAAGGGGGATGTAATACAAGGGAGCCAGAGGAAAAGGAAAGAGGAAGTTATGAATTTGAAAGGATCTTTTCCTTCTAATTCGAGAGAGAGAATGAGTGAGCATGAATTTAACAAAGCAGTCTGTAAGGCAAAGATTGATCTTCAAAATGTTATTTTAAATTACTGTGAAACATCTTCTTTAGCTAGAATAATCTTTTTTCTGAAGTATTTTCATATTTGGTTATTTTCAGGAGATAAAGTCTTGCAATCAAAGTTGTTTAAATTGGGTGGCACCTGTGGCTCAAAGGAGTGGGGTGTGGCCCCATACAGGAGGTGGCAGGTTCAAACCTGGCCCGGCCAAAAACTGCAAAAAAAAAAAAAAAGTTGTTTAAGTTGAAGTTCACGTCCACTATTTCTGAGAGTTAACTCATGTCACAATTACTGCTCTATAGGTTTTAATGGGAGTTCAAGAAAATATTTTGAATCTGTTTATTCCTACAGATTCTTGGTAACTGACTTCCTGGGACTCTTTCTCTATGTTCAATGATTCCCAGTGTTTTGACTCACATTAAAGCAGAACATTTACTTTCCGAGAAACTTCAATGAAGGCCAATTTTTTTGTAAACTAAGAGAGGCTAAATTAGCAAAATGAAAGGTGGGAGAATCTAAGAGTCAAGAAAGAAGACTTGGAAAGACAGAGGGAAAAGTTTGCAAATTACTCTGATTCTCCCTGAACGCAAAAATGAAAAGGTCCCATTGGCTGACAAACTGTAACTTAAACCATATTGTTTCCAGAGCGTATAGTGCCGTATAAATGTTTACATCCTGTCTGCTGGTGGAGATGACTTGGTGGGTCTGGACAGAAGGTGTTTATATCAAGAATATGTTGCTAAAATCAAAATCAAGTGTGGCTTCATTTCAGCTTGTTCTGGGCTGTGTCTTACAGAACTAGGATAAAGCTGGAAATAGAACTTCCTTCTGCCAACTGATGCCACCTCATATATCAATCCTGGCATGTCACTGGCTCTGCTTTAAAAAAAAAAAAGAATGCTTTTAAAAAATATATTGGTAATTATCAACATTGGAAACTGACCTATGTGACAGCTTATTTGCAGTCATTTCTAGTTTCTAGAAGGAAAAAACCTGAGGTTCAGTCTCAACTACCAGAACTATGTACTTCAGAGAAAAACCACGCTATGGCAGGCAGGCTTCTGGTTCTTCCTGCATCTCTCAATGCCTGAAACATTAGGAGAGTTCGATAACTGTGGAATGGAGTGCAATGAAGCCATGCCGATTCCGCGTATAATAAGGAAGGGCCTTCTAATTTGTAAAACAAGCAGCTGCCCATGTGAAATGATTACCTAGTATAACAATTATTAATTACTCAGCCCTTTCGATTAGTTCAATGTTGCCAATGACGTATTGCTTTCATTAGGTCAAACCATATGAAATTTCCACCGGTTGGCCATTTTTGATCTCTCAAATGACAGTTTTACCTGGTTCAATCTGATAGTCTAATTACCATATTTAGTGGTAGTTAGTCAAACCATATGACATTGCTATGTTTGCAGGTCAAATGCTATTGACACCAGCAACTTCATAACAGGTCAGCTACAGGAATATCTACGTATTTTGAGATTAGACTATGCATCATTGCTCATCATACAGTACAAACAGCTGTACTGTATCTATCGAATATGTCTTGTGTCCACACACTTCACTAAGTAGTTTATACACATTATTTCATTTAATCTGATGAGGTAGCTTCTAATATTATCCCTCAAATTATATAAATATTCCAGTAAAAGTAAGGTGTTGAGGTGTTAATCACCTTCATCTCATGAGATCAGCTTCTCATTAGACCTAGTGGCATGTTTTCGGAAGGAAGAGGATTAAAATTCAATGCTACATTCTTATAAGGTAATGATTTCAGTGAGGCAGGGGCTTGGGGCCCGCATCCCAATTCCAGGTGACCTTTTGTGGAACATACTCTATATTTCATATATGGCTCCCGATCACAGTGGTGGACAGACAAGTCTCTCTCACACACACACACCTCTATGTGTCTGAATTCTTCAGACAGCACACTGACAGCTGGGAGAAGGGTATGTCTGCTCATGGTACCCAGGGAAGCACTGATTTAGGTCTGTCTCCGAGCGTAATTACTAACAGTCCCTCATACCACCCTGACAGCAGAGTCAGAGCTAGGGAAATAAAGCAAGTGAGACACTTTGCTTGGTTGCAAAATTAAAGGGGCACCCGAAAACTCAGTAGTCAAAATAATCACATTTTAAGGCAATATTTAAAAAAAATCAAAATTAATGCAAAAAAATCTAATCTATGATTTTAAAACTGTTTTATATTTAAATAAAGGAAAGACTGATATTCCTGATGTTTCCTTTTGCTTCAGGCTCCCATATGGCTCCTCATGGCAATGCCCCAAAGCATCCCAGTCTGAACAATGAATTACACGGCCAGCCTAATTTAGAGTACTTCATAAAATAATAATGGAAACTTACCTGGCCATTACTAGATACCAAGCACTATTGTGTTATACATATACTAACTATGAAGTGAAGTAAATGCCTTCATTAGCCCCATTTACAGCTGAGAAAACTGAGTCGTGGGAAGTTTAAGTAGTTTCTGCAGTTCCAACAACTAGGAGTAGAGGGGCCAAGGTTTGAATCCAGGTGGTTTGGCTCCAAAGCCCTTAACCGTCACACTATGCTGTGTCTCTGAGAAAGAGCTCAATAAATGTCACTGCTTTTAGTGTTATTGAAAATAATAAAAAAGAAAAAGAGGACAGGTCTGGGAAAGAGAGGTGAAAGGATAGGGAACAGCTTTACCTACTTCTCCATTTGGACAGCGTACAGCTGCATCCAGCTGTTAGCCAGCTGTAACATAACTTTGCTGGGTCTCAGCTTCCTGTCAAATGAAAAGATTAGACCTGCTGATCTCTAAGGTCCCTTTCAACTCCAAATAATCATCTTTTAGTCTGTGAATCCTCATCACTGTACAGCATTTCCCCGGCACTCGCCAGTCTTCCAGATACCTCTTTTAATTTTTCCCCCTTTCCGTGTTCAGCTTCCTCTGTGCTCGACCTCCCGCCTCACTCCATGTGGTTTTTCCTTGGTGATCTCATTCGTTTTCATGGCTTCAACTCTCACCTCTCTGTGGCTGACTTCCAAACTTTCATCTCCACTCAGCCTCTTTCCCAAGGTCTAGACCTGCATTTCCAACTGTCGGCTGGACCCTCCCCCGAAATCTCACACGGGAAACTTTAAGTCATCACATCCAGAGTCTAATTCATTCCCGCACTGCCCAGGCTCAACCCTCTTCCTTGTCCCCTGTGTCCCTCACTCAGGCAGCTGCCGAGGCTGACAGTGTTACCCCTGCCCTCGGCCAGGCCTCTTTCATTGTTCTCTTTCTTTCCATTCCAACTTCCCCCACCCCACTCTGCCCCTCACTGCTTTCCTCCTGGTCCCCTCCTTCCAGGCTGTCCCAGTACTGACTTGCAGGGCAACCTTCCTAGACTTTGCCTAGGATACTGGCTCTCCCGCCTGAAAAGAGACTTGCCTCCTCTGCGGGGGAAAGTCCACCTTCTATTTGGATCCCAACCCGCTTTCCCAGCCTCACCTTGCCCTGCTCTGCTCTGTGAATCTGATATGCCACGTGGATGGGACTGCTCACTCCACTGCTTTTATAGATGCATCTGTTTTCCTATAGGCTGCTTATGTTATTCCAGGACTCCGGTTGTTCATTATTCTTCCCTCTATCTCATTACCCATCCTACAAGATCCAACTCAAATGCCCCGGCCACATCCCTCCCTTCAGTGTCCATCACACAATAGGTACACGATAATGATACAATCACTAAATGGCTCAAAATAATTTTTTAAAAGTATCAACTCTACAAAATAAAGTGACGGACCCGTACTTTTGAGTGAGTCAAAGGGCAGAATCCAGTTACCATTCTCTCTGCTGAAGGGGAGTTATCCTCTCCAAAGAGTGTCCTCCCTCATGGACAGCTCTTCTTCAAGGACAAGCTAAAATCCTAATCCCTTTTAACAGCCCAAGAACATCTCATCCCTCCTTAAGCATCTAAAGTCTTTCTTCACCTTTTCAAAAAAGCTCCCAGGATTCTTGGGTGGCAACTCTTTGACCTTCTTTTTCCCTGTGGTGTGCTAAACTTAGATGTTCTTTGTAAGGGTTCATTACTCAGATTACTCAGCTATTTCCAACCCAAACCTGTAGGGAAGAAGGTTTTTTAAAAAAAATACTATCTCTGTGTGTTTGTGTGGAGGACGGTAGATGAGAGCAGAGAAGGATTTTGAGAGTAATCATAGGCTGCTCTTATGATTACTAACTTAAAACAGCAGTGATACTTAGAAATGACTAATGATAACTTTCCATGCTATATTTATATTTGGGCTAAGATCAAACATGAGAAATGAGTTACAAAGACAAGTAACCACGAGCTGATCACGAAAGGTCATTCATTCTTAAACTAACAGCTAAGCGACAACATTTTTAAAAGTGCATTTCCTGCTCTTGTCCTTGAACTAAGAACTGATTATGGAATTTTAATTTAATATTACAACATATGTTGCCTTTCGGAATTTAAAAATCCGTGACAACGCCAAAACCTTTTCCAGTTCTGCAGAAAAATAGTCTCACCCAAATAAGGTCATCGGTGGTAGTATTTATAATAAATTTACAATTTCTGAAAAAAATGGAATCAATATATACAATTAATATTGCAAATAAACGTCAGAATGATCTACTTCCCACCATATAAATGAACTCAGTTTCACACATAAATGTGCTTTGTGGCAATGGTTCAAAATTCTTTTTCTTCAACAGTAAGCAGATTGAATGAAATAAAAAATGATGTGCCAGGACTTAAAGGTACAAATGGTACAAATTTCAAATTATTGATTGCTGACTGCGCTTACAGACATCAAACAATACTTTTTCAGGCAGCTATAATAGTCCACTTCAATGGAGACATGATATATTACAGGAAAATTGAAAATGTGGGGACAATAGGGCTGGTCAATGGTCATTGTAAATTATTAAGGTTGGGGTTTTTTTTTTTAGGTTATAGAAAAAAACAATGCAAACCAAATTGAACTTCATTAACTACAAATCTTTTTTAAGCAAGCACTTTTATTGTTGTTTGAAAAGTACCAAGACAGTCAGTCAGAATACAAACCCACTTTACATGAGAAGAAGTGCACATTTGGGCAGAATCAATGGGCAGTGACACCCCTTAATGGAAATCCTAGCAGCCCAGAGCAGTCACTCCTGCAGGATCCAGAATGTATTTATGTAGGCAAGACATTTTCTTGGGAACTAACTTCTGATGTATAGGTGAGGCATATGCTCTGATAGCGTGTGAATCTGAGCTCTCTCAACCTGCCCACGCCTTTAAAATCATTGTTAGGTAACATCTTCCCCAGAGTAATGATTGAGTATAACATCGAAATTCAGTCAATGGTCCTGCATCATTGCATTTGAAGTGCTCTTCTCATAACCTGCAAATGAGAAGCAGATTTGTGCACTAGAAAAGATCTATTGGTCAGGACTTTTTCAGTTCCAAGGGACAGAAACCAAACTCAAACTAACTCAGGCCAAAAAGATAATTTATTTGTTGCAGCTTATCGAAAAGTTCAAGCAAGGGTGGATCCGGGGATTCGGATGATGTCATCAGAAATACGTCTGTTTCTTTCCATCCCTCAGCTGTGCTTCCTCTGTAATGGATTAATTCCCAAACTGGCTGGAACCATGTGGAAGACCCCTGATGGTCAGGGGTGCCGGGAGCTGGTGCAAGTCAAGAGGAAATCTTTTCCCGGCATTTCCATCAAGGGTTAACGGGTTTTAAAAAAATCTTTACAACTGACTGTATTGATCTATATAGACTTGAGCCCAGAGCACTCTTTTGGACCTTTTGCCCAGTAATAATACATACTCTGTTCCTGCATTCCCCTCCCCCACGAGACATATGCTCCCAAGTCAGCCCTCTTCTTGGCCCAGATCATGGGCTCCATGGTTCTGCACTTATGACTTCCAAGGCATCAGTCTCTTAACTGTCTCTGTCTCCCTCCGACCTGTCTGGCTATTTCTCTCCCACTGCCCCCTCTCATTTCATACCTAATTCTGAAGCAGGACACTCATTATCCCCCTTTGGGTAACCCTCAGTTCTGGCCAATTTCTATGCCTGGTGAGGGGGAATAGTCTGATGTACCTAGATAGGCCCATACCCATGGGAAGTAGAACCTATCTTGATAGACACCAATTTGGGGTGAAGGAAGCAGGCCCCAAGGGAAATGTTCTACCATCTGTCAGCAAGAAACACGCTCCACTTCAACCACTGAAACCATTCTGAAGAACCAAGATCTGTTGTTGTATCTAATTTCCCTGAGTCTGGTTTTCTGACTTAGCTGAAAACCATAAAACCAATTGAAATGACTCGAAGATAGAAACCCTGACCAGGAGCTCAGTGGAGGAAAGGAAGACTTGTTTCTTCCTCTCCCTGTGCCAGTCTATCCATCCTTGCCCATAATGTGTTGGTCACACTTGTTGTTTGTGTGTACCTAGGCTTCAACACATGGACATGGCGCCCAGCCACGCGGAGTGGTGAAGCTGGTGGGTACACAGGAAAAGTGGGTGGCATCAGCATGAGGAAATTTTTCTTCCCTTGGAATTTGCCTAAGGTGGTGAATATGTACCAGGCCTTCTGGGGACATATTGGTAAATTTTTAAAGAATTTAGGAAATTCATAGCTATTAGGGGAATCACAGAAAAGCAAATAGCTAACTATAACATAGTGCGATTCGTGCTTGGGAATGGTATAAGAAAGCATTAAAGAGGCCAAGAGGAAAGGCCGATTATTTTTGCCAGCATTGGAGGGAACATGCACCCTCAGGAAAGCAGGGATTGTGAGGTGTCGGTGTAAGTTTTCCAGGAAGAGGGACATCTGCCCTGAAGAATGAGAAGCGGTGGGACAACGTAGAAAAAGAACAGTATTTCAAGCAGAGGAAACAGTAACAGGAAGGAGGGGGGGAGATGAATCCAACATCTCCTTTATAGTTTCTGGCCAAGTTTCCAAGACCAAAATGAGGGGGAGGATTGAAGCAATTATGGAGAAAACTGTCTCAATCTTTCCTTTTCTCTTGGCTGTGGAAATTTGGCCATTGCTGCACTTTTGTAAGAGAAAGAGTCTTGATTCCAGAGACCACACAATGTTAAGTGATGAAAAAAATACTGTTTTTATTTTTTTTTTTAGGCAGAACAAAGAAAAACTACTGCACCTGAATTCAACTGGGAAAACTAGATTTTTATAAGAAAGGAGAACAAAAATATCGCTTTTCTTTCTTTGTTCTTATCTCTCTTTCTCACTCCACTCTTCTGTTCTCTTTTCTTTTTTTAGGGATTGGGGAATTTCATTTTAGGTAGCAAATATATATTGAGTAAAAACCACATGTATGCATGCATGCAATGCCTTGGGAGAGCTTAATAAATACTTGTAGTGGGATGATAGTAACAATTCAAATAGTTTTTCAAGAATATGCTAACATTAAAATCGAAATAAAGTGCAGCTCCAGGAATTGATTCCCATGCCCTCTCCTCCATTATCCTATCTCCCCAAATGTCTGGATAGCTTGTTAGCATTCAACACTTCCTTTGAAGATTAAATAGCATTAAATTGTTGCCTTGCAAAGAAATAGATTATGAATTTATATGAAAACAAGACTTAGGAGACATACTTGCACAGATCTGAATGGGGAAGAAATTTGGGCTTCAATTCCACAAAATGCACTGCAAATGAACAGAAACCAAAGGCGACCACCCTTTGTGAGTTTCCAGATCATCATTTATGAACTCTTTGACTTTGGACACATGTCTTCAACTCTTTAAACCCCAGTTTTAAAGTGTAGTACCTAAGGCATTACAGCATAGAGTTGTTGCGAGGATTGAAAGAGATAATCCAAACAAAAATGGTTAACACAGTGCCTGGCACACAGGACCATCTTGAAATCTACAGAGCAATGGCACTACAGGCACATTTCCAAGATATTGTGGGTTCAGTTCCAGATCATCGTGATAAAGCAAACACCACAATAAAGTGAGCTGTATGAGGTTTTTTGGTTTCCCAGTGCATATAAAAGTTATCCTTCTGCTATACTACACTCTATTAAGTGTGCAATAGCATTGTGTCTACAAATGTGAATATTAATTAAAAATACTTCATTGCCAAAAGATGCTAACAATCATCTGAGCCTACAGCAGTCCTAATCTTTTTTCTGATAAGGGGTCTTGTCCTGATCTTGATGGCTACCAAATGGTCAGGGTGGTGGTGGCTGAGGACTAGGGTAGCTGTGATAATTTCTTGAAATGAGACAACAGATAACAATGAAGTTTGCTGCATCTATTGACTCCTCCTTCCGTGAAAGATTTCTCTGCAGCATGTAATGTTGTTCAATAGCGCTTTACCCATAGTAGAAATTCTCTCAAAATTGGAGTCAATCCTCTCAAATCCTACTGCTGCTTTATCAACCAAGTTTCTGTAATATTCTAAATTCTTTGTTGCAATGTTGACAGTATTCACAGCATCTTCACCAGGAGCAGATTCCATCTCAAAAAATGATTTTCTTTGTTCATCCTTAAAAAGCAACTCCCCTTCCATTCAAATTCTGCTGTTGGATTATAGCAATTCAATTCAGTTCTATCTTCAGACTCTACTTCTCATTCTAGTTCTCCTGCTGTCTCCACCACATCTGCAGTTACTTCCTCCACTGAATTCTTGGACCCCTTCAAATCATTCAGGGTTGGAATCAACCTCTTTTATACTCCTACTAATGTTGATATTTTGACCTCCTCCCACGAGTCACAAATGTTCTTAACGACACCTGGAATGATGAGTCCTTTCCACAATGTTTTCAATTTATGAGCCCAGAGCCATCAGAGAAATTACTATCCATGGAAGCTATAGCTTTATGAAATGTGTTTCTTTAGTAATAAAAACTGAAAGTTGAAATTACCCCTTGATCTAAGGACTACAGAATGGATGTTATATTAGCAGACATGAAAAACAACATTAACCCCCTATACTTCCCCATCAAAGCTTTTGGGTAACCAAGTACATTGTCAAGGAGCAGTAATATTTTGAAAGGAATTTTTTTTTTCTCAGCAGTAGTTCTAAACAGTAAACTTAAAATATTTGGCAAACCATGCTGTACACAGACATGGTACCATTCAGACTTTATTTTTCCATTTATAGAACACAGCCAGAGTAGATTTAGCATAATTCAATCCTTAAGGGCTCCAGGATTTGGGGAATGGTAAGTGATTATTAGCTTCAACCAAAAATCATCAGCTTAGGTTTGGAATGTGTTGCTTCTATTTTCAAAAACACACTAGAGTCATCAGCTGCATTATTAGATCTTAACAAGAAAGTCAGCCTATCCTTTGAAGTCTGGAAGCCAGGAACTGACTTTGCCTCTGTAGTTGTAAAAGTCTGCCATGTCATCTTTTTCTGATAGAAGGCTCTTTCATCTATACTGACAATATGTTGTTTACTGTAGCCACCTTCTTCAGTGACCTTAGGTAGATCTTCTGGATAACTCATCGCAGCTTCTACGTCAGCACTTGCTGCTTCACCTTGTACTTTCATGTTATGGAAATGGCTTCTTTCCTGAATGAGCTAACTTCTCCTGGATTCAAACTTTTCTTCTATGGCTTCCTTACCTGTCTTACCCTTCCTAGAATTGAAGAGAGTTAGAGCCTTCTGCGGGTTAAGCTTTGCTTCAGGGAATGTTGTGGCTGATTTGATCTTCCATGTTGCTATCTATGGTAGAGTTATGTCACTAAGCTTACTCATTTCTAGCCACTGTAGGGTTATTATTATGCCTACTTTCAGTATTGTCATGGCTCAGGGGACAGGGAAACCCCAGGAGAGAGACAGTAGAATGGCTGGTCAGTAGAGTAATCAGAAGAACACATTTACAGATAAGTTCGCTGCCATATCTGGGCACAGCAACACCCCCAAATAATTACAAGAGTAATGTCAAAGATCACTGATCACAGATCACAGATAATTATTGTATCACTCATAACAGATATAATAATTAAAAAGCTTGGGCAGCAACTATGGCTCAAAGGGGTAGGGCGCCAGCCCCATATGCCGGAGATGGTAGGTTCAAACCCAGCCCTGACCAAAAACAAAAACAAACAAACAAACAAAAAACTTAAAACATTGTAAGAGTTACCAATAGAGACACAGAGACATGAAGTAAGCACATAGACTTGCTTGATGCAAGGTTGCCACAAATTTTCAATTTGTAAAAAATGTGGTAACCATGAAGTGCAAACTTGCCCTGGCATTAGTACTGACCACAGAGCAGACATTTATATCAAGAATGTAATCTGATGCCATCATCTATCTCATCTGTTCCTTCATCAAAGTGTTGACGTTAACATGATTTGAGAACTGTTATTGTGACATTGATACATGTTGTACACCAGCAGAGGTCTAAGGGATTACTTCCCCTGAACACCTTTGCTATTTGGCACTGCAGGAGTGTGACCGTAGAGAGAAAAGGAAGAAGTCCTACGTGATGTTGACACTGAGCCCAAAAGGCCATGACACCAGCCTTTTCCCCACTCTGTAGCAAAACTTCTTCTGGTATCTGAAAATATACTTCAAATACAACATGTCACCTTCCAGGCATTAAGTCTTAGAATTCGCTAATATAGTAGAACCTCCCTAGTTGCATCTCCTTACATTGACCACCTTCTTAAGTTGACGTAGTTTTCATAGACTGGACATGCACTACATATACATATCAATACAACAGGCCCAGTTCCTTATGTTGACCAGTTTGTTACAGTCCCTTGGGTGGTCAACTTACAGAGGTTCTATTTTATTAAACATTTGCCTTGAGTTGCATATTCTCTCTCTCTTTTTTTTTTTTTTTTGCTGGGGCTGGGTTTGAACCCATCGCCTCCAGTATATGGTGCCAGCACCCTACTCCTTGAGCCACAGGCACCGCCCTGCATATTCTCTTTTTTAAGAAAGAGGTGCATATAAACTTCTTGCTGAACAGGAGAGTATGTTACCATGAATTTATCTACAGTTTGCAAGTGAATATGAACATTCCCTTTATGTTACACATAGGCAGTTAAGTATATAATTCAGTGCTGCATGTGTTTAAAATGTATTTGCCTATTGGTCTCTTGACTTGGAATTGATTTATTCCAAATGAGCTAAAATATGAATTCATGTGAAAAATGTGAGTTGTGACAGAATTTTCAGTAAGCTACACAATAAACAAAACATTGTGTACCTTGTTTTTCTAGTTAACTATTTTATACTATTCCTAATTTATCTCATTTAATATATAAGAAATAAAGTATACAACTGACTGATTATAGGTATAAAATTAAAATATATACTTGGAAGGAAGTTCCTAGGGTAGATTATGGGCAGAATTTTCCACGACTTCCTAGAGAACATTAAGAAGATTAAAATTACAAAAAAGAATTTACTATGGAGCAGCACCTGTGGCTCAGTGAGTAGGGCGCTGGCCCCATATACTGAAGGTGGTGGGTTCAAACCTGGCCCTGGGGAAACTGCAACAACAATGAAAAAAAAAAATTGCCAGGCATGGTGGCAGCCTGTAGTCCCGGCTACTCGGGAGGCTGAGGCAAGGGAATTGCCTAAACTCAAGAGCTGGAGGTTGCTGTGAGCTGTGACACCACAGCAGTCTACTGAGGGCAACAAAGTGAGACTCTGTCTTTAAAAAAAAAAAAAAATTATTATGGCTTTATTCACACACTGGCCTTTTAAATGCACTTTCAGCTGGATATGTATGCTAAAGGGATGTGTTGCTTATCTGTGATTTATTGACCCAGTTGAAGAGTTGCAAGATACTGTTCCTTATGGTCATCTACCATTCCAAATGATGATTAAGTACATACAAAGATACAGTTTAGAGAGAGAAAAACATGAAACAGGAGTCACAGGAATGGGCCACACCATGATCTGTATTCATAATGTAATTTGAGAAAAAAATTTGACCAGAACATCATAATAGATATGTTAGATTTTGCAGAATCACATAAAGATGACCATGCACAATGGGTAATAAATCCTATTCATAATTAAATACTTGTTTCTTAGGTCAATTTTCACATGATGTCACAATGGTCTTTGGCTGTGATTATACTGAGTTCTTAACTTCCTTCCAAAGTATAAAGTTAAAAAAAATAAGAAGTTGAGGAAAAGTTTTAAAATGGACCAAGCATGTGTATGCTTTAAAGCAGTGGTTCTCAACCTGTGGGTTGCGACAATGAAAATACATCCTGCATATCAGATATTTACATTACGATTCATAACAGTAGCAAAATGACAGTTATGAAGTAGCAACGAAAATAATTTTATGGTTGGGGGTCACCACAACACGAAGAACTGTATTAAAGGGTTGCGGCACTAGGAAGGTTGAGAACCACTACTTTAAAGGCTTCTCTGTTCAGAGAAAGTCAATCGGAATTGGGAGTTTTTGTGTCTAGAACCAACTCTGTCAGTTGTACTTTGAACAAATTAGGACCTTAGTTTCCTGATCTGTAAAATAGTGACATACACTCATGTCCCATCCCCTGCTGACCAACAGTTTACTAGAATGCTGGTAACTTTTGGAGCTTCTGGCCAGAGAAAAGAGTGGCCTATGACCCAGGTCTCAGTAGCTGACTAAACAGAAACCTATATCAGGATTTGAACCACAAATTGTATTTCACAGAGTATTATTGATCCTAACGTGGTTTAGGATGCCTCACGAAGGAAGGGCTTTAGGGTCAAATAAATCTGGAACATTGTACTAAACTAAATGAATCAGGTTTCTTTATTGCAGGATGTCTTAGAACCTGTAATAAACTCATGTGTGTTGTGAGTCTCCATGGGAACTAGAAAATGCCATTTCTCATCTGATTTTCACGTGGAGTCATTTTTTTAAGCATGTAAAAATCTTTAGGAATATTAGGGGTTCCTTAAGGCACAGCTCAGAAAATATTTCTTTATGTAATTTTTCTCACGTTCACATAGTTTAGCTGGTACATTTTTAATAACAGAATGGTAAAGATCCAAAAGTACTCAATAAATGCTCTTTTGGGGAGGATTTCTTGGAAGTTTACATCCTCCGCTGGAAGATCTTGGGCTTGTCTTTGCTGGGAATGAATTAATTATGGCTTGTCAGCGATTTTCAAAAGAACATTTCCCAAATCCCTAAAGATTGCTGAGAACATAGAACAACATGCAACATGAACATTAGACGTAAGTGTGATCTTTCGGGAACCCATTTGAACAATTTAGAGATGATGAGTATTTCTTTTTTATGGTTTAAAACAAAATTGTTAACTGCAGAGCAGAAGTCGGGTCAGACAGATATACTGCTCCTAAGAATGTGCTGATTGCATTTTGTATTTTATGGAAGCTGAAGAGTTTGAGCTGCTTGCTAATGAGATCAAGAACCATTACATATATTACTGGCATCTTTAAAAGCTGCAGATCTATTTTAAAATATCTTTAGGCTACATTTGTTCAAAGCATTGTCTTTCTGTTAGACGAGTTCACCTGCACATTAATTTTTCTCTATTATAAACTACTGATAGTCTAAAGAAATATTTCTATGTATCTCTTTGGACGCTAGGCATTTCCTCAGACTTCTGTCTCTCCTGAAAACAAGTTGTTGACAAATACAACTGTCACAATGATTGTAGGACTGAATGATCCTGCTGATTTCTTAACCCGCTGTTTGAATTGTAATGTCCCCAAATAAGAGCAATCTCTTTAAAATATTTTGTCATCTTACACTGTCTGAAAAATAAATGGTCTTAAACCAAACAGTTGCTGAAATTCTTTGATAAAACTGGACTTTTAACATAAAGGTCCATATGCAAGAGAAAATGTAGGTGGCAGGGATTTTTCCTTTTGAGGAAGGCATTTCTAATCCAGGTGACATAACTTGGAGTCAAGTCTGAAGTAAAAACAAACGATAAAGGGGATGCATTTCAAAGTCAAAAAGAGAGCTGGCCGATGCATTAAAAAGAGTACAAGTAGTGCAAAGTTCTCTTCAAGACACTGATTTCATTTCCTTTGGATATATAACCAGAAGTGAGATTGCTGGATCATATGGTAGTTCTATTTTTAAATTTTTGAGAAGCGTCCATACTGTTTCCCATAATGGCTGTCTCAATTTACAATATGTTCATTGCAGCCTTATTCACAATAGGCAAGATATGGAAACAATCTAAGTGTCCACCGACGGATGAATGGATAAAGAAAATGTGGACTATACACCACGGAATAGTATTTAGTCTTTAAAAAGAAGAAATCTTACCATTTGTGACAATATGGATGAACCTGGAGGACATTATGCTAAATGAAAGAAGCCAGACACAGAAATCCAAATACTACGTGATCTCACTTACATGTGGAATCTAAAAAAGTGGAACTCATAAAAGCCAAGAGTACAATTGGTGGCTGCCTGCGGCTAGGGCAGGAGGAGTAGGAGATGTGGGTCAGACATTTATAAAGCTTCAGTTCTACAGATCTAATGTAGAACTGAATAAGCACTGGAGATCTATTGTACGGGCCAGTGACTATCGTTAACAATACTGCAGTAGACACTTGATATTTGCCTGGAGGGTAGATCTTCAACGTTCTTCCCACAACAAAAAGGTAACTGCATGAAGTGATGGATATGATACGCTAATGAGCTGGATCGTGGTAATCACTTCACAATATCTATGATTACCAAAACATTGCATTGTTCCCCTTAGATCTATGCAACTTTTTTTTTTTTTTTTTTTTTGTCAAACACACCTCAATAAAGCTGGGAGAAAAGACTGCAGGATTCAGTTTCAGAATTGTCACGAAGCCCTGGGTAAATCAGGCAGCCATCCAAGTGTTAATTTCCGTATTTATGAAATGAAGGAAATAGACATCAGTAATCACTAAGATAAAACATTTTTATTAGAAATTTGATATGGAAGGAAAGAACGAAAAGGAAAAAACATGGGCTCCAGGAACTAACCGTGGAAATCTTTCCACACGTTAAATGTGAAAAAAGAGTCCTCCCACTAGGACTCATCCTTTCTTTTCTCTTTGTTTAGCATCTCACATGTAGATTAGCAACGGCTATTGCTTTAGGGGGAGACGGCATCTGCAAATTTGACTCAATTTTCCACCTAGAATTTTCTACCTTGTGGTTGCATGCCTGGAATATGGTTCTTTTTTTACCACTTCTCATTTGAAAGGCTTTCACTTACTATGCCTATAAGCTATGATATTGAGGCTCAATGCCAGCAAAGTTTCAGAGAAAAGAGTGAGAAAATTATTTAAAAGGACTACTTTTTTGATAATGGCAGTGTTTTGACAGTTTTTGACAGGCAATTTGCAATAATGCAACCTCCTGGATTACAGCCAACCTCTGAAATGGGCTGTAATTTAGAATGATGGCAGCTTCCATGACCTCTGTATTGGAGAGTCACCAGAATTAAAAAAGAAAAAATTCTCCAAACAGTTTTGATCTATATTTGAAAACCCAGTTTAAATGTTCTGATACTGTAGCCCTTTTATTTAATGAAAGGATTTTCTTGTCCTGCGTACAACTCTACCTGCTTACCCTAAAGGTGAGGGAGATTTTCTGCCTTCCTGTGTGTGATAAAATTCTTCTTCTGAGATTCTGCTCGCATCCAAATTATGGGCATTCTAACGAGCTGGTGGTGGGTATGTCCGCCCTTTCTCACCACTGGATGAAATTAAACACGCTCGGGCCTGGGTAACTGTATCACACTGTCATCCTGCGGAGGGTGGAAGTCCTGGGCTGTCACAACTTTTTCTTCACACACTTGTGCCGCCTCTGGTTCTGGGTTTGGTCCTGAAGGCTCCTTTGAAAAACAGGTTCTATTACTCCTTTCATTCTGAGAGTTAAATGATCTTTAAAGAGCTGTGTAACTTAAATATGAGCTGGGTGTGCAGTGTAGGATTTTTCACAGAACCGCAATTCTCCAAACATACCAATATATTCCAAAATTGCCAGTTGCAGGCCATAAAATATTTACATTGCAGAGTAAATAATGTATGTTTAGTAAGGAACGATAAAATATTTACAATTTTTCTAAAGATACTGTATGGGTTTCTTTTCCTTTGCCACAGCCATTTTTCTTGAAGTAGGAAAATAGGCAACTTCAAAAGCTCTAAGAACAATGTGGAAGCATCTGTGAAGGTGAAGGAAGTTCTGAGGTGGTAAGTGGGAAAGTCCCCACAAGGACCAAAAACACCAGCTGATCTCAGATATCAAGATTCCTTTACATTAAATAGAAGACTCGCTAGGCTTCACGCAACAGTCATTTGCCAAAGAACTTCTGTGGGAGTGTTGTGAACCTCAGAGGATGGTATGACCTTTTGGTCTTCCAAATGAATACATTTTTTTTGGACAGGGTCTCACTCTGTTGCCAAGGCTAGAGGTCAGTGGCATCTTCCATCATAGCTCACTGCAACCTCCAATTCCTGGGCTCAATGATCTTCCTGCCTCAGCCTCCCAAGTAGCAGGGACTATAGGATTGTACCACCATGCCTGGCTAACTTTTTCTATTTTTAGTACCAACAGGGTCTCATTCCTGCTCAGGCTAGTCTGGAACTCTTGAACTCAAGCAATCTTCCTGCCTTGGCCTCCCAGAGTTCTAGGATTACAGATGTGAGCCACTGTCCCTGACCTCAAGTCCACTTTAAACACCCCCGTCCCTAACACACACACTCATTGACTCTGAACGTGATACAGATAAAGCAATCAGGGCTACTAAATCCTCACTGTATGTGTTTAGGAAAGAGCCTGAAACAGCCCTTAACAGAGGTTTTCAACTAAATCACTCATGACAGTAGTATAAACAGAGATTTCTAGGCTCTCACTCTAAGTAGTCCTGATAGGCTCATCTATTGCGGGTAGATAATCTTTATTTTGGAAAATCTTTTCAAATGATGACCGCCCAAGTTAAGGAACTATTGTCATAGGCTGAAAAATTGCCCCTAATGATAGCCATGCCCTAAACCCTGGAACCTCCAAATGGCAAAATACTTTATGTGGCAAGTGGGAAGTTACAGACGTAATTATATTGAATACTTTGGGATGGGGAGATGAGCCTGGATAATCAAAGTGTCCTTATAAAAATGGAGCTAGAAGGAGATTTGACTACAGAAGAAGGCAAAGTGATGTTGGAAGCAAAATGCTACCGGGTTGGCTTTGAAGATGGAGGAAGGGGCCATGAGCCCATGGATGGAGACGGCCTCTAGAAGTGGGAAAAGGCAAGAGATGCTTGCCAAGAGCCCCAAGAAGGAAAACAGCCCCACTGACATGGTGACTTTAGCCCCATGAAGCTAATTTTGGACTTCTGACCTTTTGACCTGTAAGGGCACAAATACATGTTGTCTAGAGCCACTAAATGTATAGTGGTATGTGGCAAAAACAGCAGGAAACTAAGACATGAACCATCACCCTGAACCACTTCAATTTTCAAAGCCCTTAATTACTAAAGCCAGAGTTTTAAGGCTCTAGAATTTAACCTATTTTCTGCTGTGGAGGGACTCAAAGAAGCCTTTCCTCTGGAACAGTGTTCTGCCCTGTCCTCCCAAATGCATTGAGCACTGCCCCCACAGTCACCCTCCCCCGAGAATGCCACAACTGCCAGCAGAGACAAGGCAGCCACGAGGGAGCATGGCCAGTAACTGCATCCCTCAAGTTCGAACATCTAGACATGAGAATTTATCATGGCCTTCCTGCCTACTCAGCTTTCTGCCAGCCACTGTGGGGAATTAAGAGACTTGGAAGAGGTCACTCCCCACTCTCCTGCTGAGTACAGAGTGCACAGTGATTACAAACACTTAGGTTGCATTTCCAGGAATGCCAGTGCTGAGGCTCTGGGGTTACAAGGTTATTATCTCATCTTGGGACAGGACAAATGCATCATTGCAGTTTAGGGGAAGAAGATGTCAAAGCATGGGGCTTACCAGTTATACTCTGATTAGAACACCTGGAAATCAAGTCATTTTTCCCGTAGTTTTAGGCTCTCAGTAAGCTGGGGGCTGCATCAACAGTGCTTGTCGTCTAAGGTGGGTGAGTGTGGGAGAGGGGAAGAAAGTGGGGGTAATCTGTATATTTTATCAGTACTTGTTCCTATCAAAACTCCTCACAGTGAAAAAGAGAAAAAAGAAGATGGCAGCTGCATAGAGCTGGGATAGCATCTCGTTTCTATGACAACAGTGTCTGCTCTGCTCCTAAACTCCATCTGGTATTTTCAGGCCTAACAGCCAGGTAGCATGTAAATGCCTAATGGAAAAAAAAGGTATCAATAGAGATTCTTCGGATCAGGCTCAAACGAACACAGCAACACCATGCCCCTTCTAAGAAAAACAGCGTATTACTTTGTCGGCAGCGGGGCATTGTGAAGACAGACGGCAAAGTACATAGATCATACTCAACTCTATTTCATGGAATAAGCGAGCACAATATGCACCTAAAATTAAAGTCGCTTTTGAGGCAGACGTGGGGGGCGTTTGCCCAAAGGCAAGCTCACAACCCTCTCATGGGATGATTCTTTCTTTCCTTGCCAGGTTTCCCAGCCCTGCTTTGTGGAGTTGTGTGTGTTTAAGGTAATATGGATGCAGCAGCGCTACCTGCCTCACTGACCTTCCCTCCAGATTTTTATCCTTGCTGATTACTGTTCCCTGGTAGCGCTGCAGAATTTATGAGAAGCTGGATTTCAGCTCTCCTGCCTGGCCCCTGGCTCACAGAAAAGCATGCTTTTAAAACAGCATAATACAACACAGCTGGTCTCCACTATCTCCTACCCCCAGTTTGAGCACAAGCTAGTGAAAGCACCTCCTCCTTTTTCTACCCTGACATTAAAAACATAGTATCTTTACAAAGCTATAATTTGTCTAAAATACAACACAATATGACTTTATAGATGGGCTGCCATGCAGTATTAGGAACATAATTAAACTGAAAATTTATCTTTTGTTTATCTGACATTCAAATTTAACCGGATGTCCAGTATTATTATTTGATAAAACTGGCAACCCTATTTATAGACAGGAATATAGGCCTTTAAATTCCTTTGATCACTTAGGATTTGATACAGTGTATCAAACCGCTGATACACTGAACGGGGTATTGGTTTCAGCATTTTCTGATTATTAAAATGAACATTTAAATGTCCATCATTTACACCAAAAACTGTTGCTTATTCTTACCTTTGCATTCACTCATTTGCCTTTGTTCATTCAACACAGATGTATTGGGCGGTTACTATGTGCCTGACAGTGACCCAGGGGCTGGGAGTCAGTGGTGTGCCGAAGACTGACAGCTCTCCCTCCGAGAGCTAACATTTGCTGTGACTACTGGATTTTATCTAGGATATTTTCCCCATTGTTTACAAGCCACTGTTTAACATACACGATCCTGTCAGATATGACTCCTGCCATCCAAGAACTGATGAACTATACTACCTTGGCTGCCCCTTATACATCTTAAAATTTTCCCCAAACCTCATCAAACCAATCCCATGTGCATTAAATCCATGGGCACTTACATTGTTGTTATTTTATTTGCCCCTGTCTCACATTATTTTCAGCATCTCAAATTAGAAGACCATTGACCTTGACCTTGAAAGGGGTGGGAATTTCCTGGTGCGACCTCTCCATTAGTTTCTGGAGTCTTTTCTTATCCTCACTGGACTCTGTCCATTTCAAGGTTCTTCCTCTGTTCTTGACTCCTGAGTCCTTACAGGAGATACGGATTTACACAATTTCCATGTGATGTTTGCTTTCTTTCTCCCTCCTTATTTCTGTATTGCCCCAACTCTTTTCTCTTGATAACTATCTAATCTACTTGGTGCTGGTAACTCCTGAATAGGAAGAAATTAAAAGATTGCAGTGGTCCAGAAAGTTCTGGAGACATAAAGATATTTTAAGTTCTTTTTCTGTATAAATCCAATTCTTGCCTCTCATATCTTCCCTTTGGACCAAGACATTCTTTTATGAGAATTCTGTGTACCTTATTGTATACACCCAAGTATGATATTTAAAACATTTAACCACTGTGTAGGCAGAATAATGGTCCCCAAAGATATCTGCATGCTAATCAATCCCTGAAACCTGTCACTATGTCATCTTATATGGCAAAGGGACTTTGCTGATTAAATTAAAGACCTGGAGATTGGTGAGATTATCCCAGATGATCTGTGTGGGTCCAGTGGAATCACAAGGAGGGAGGCAGAGAGGTGCAGGAGCAGGAGAGCTTTGGGGATGCTACATTGTTGTCTTAAAGATGAAGAAGAAGAAAGAGGCCAGGGACCCAGGGAGGCAGGTAGCATAGCTTTTACAAAAAGGCAAGAAATGGAATTGTGTCTCAGACCCTCTGGACAGTCTATGGGCACCTTGAGGTTAGCCCACTAAGACCTATTTCAGATGTTGTATCTCCAGAGCTATAGGATCACAAATTTGTATTAGTTTAAGCCCTTCCATTTGTGGTAACTTGTTAAAGCAGCCACCATATGCTAATATACCTATAGGCCCAGACACTGAGTGACCAGAATTGACACCGAGCAGGGTCTGTGAGACCTTTTGCTAAGCCAGGTGTTAGCTAGTTAGATGCCAGATTATAGGTAGGTCTGCAGGGTTGTAGAGATAGGACAGCCCAGTTGGTGGAGACTGGCTGGCGCTGGAGGGCATTGGTTATTTACCAAGCAGTGTGGGAGTATTTCAATATATTCACAGTCACAATGGGTGGACCAGTGAATTTCTACTGTGTACTTACTTATGTAAAACTAAATATAGAAGCTTTAGAGCAGATTCTGGCATGAATCCTCATTTTTTCCCCCCGAAGTCCCTGACATTAACCCTTAACCAAAATGGCCAAGGCCATGATCCTAATAAATTTCTAGGTTCTTTTCTATGTGCCCTACCTGGGATGATTTTGCACAGAGTGGGCTGGGAGGATTCCTTCTTGCTTGAGGGATTTTATTACTAAATTCTTAGTTGCTGTTGTTTTCCAGTTTACTATCTGAAATTGCCATCTCTAAGTATTGAGTCTTTATTTTGTTTTTCCTTCCTCTTTCTTCCCTTTTACTCTGCCTCTCCTATCTCCTTTTGAAAACAAGTGAAATAAGGGAGAAAGAGAGTCAATGACTTATTCAAGGTCACTCAGGCAGTTATTAGCCAAATTGAACCCTGGAGCTGGGTCAACGCACTTCATCCCACCCTGGGTATGTGTAATCACTCCTCCACCAAAGCAGCAGTGCTCACTTGTCATCTTCCTATTTTTAAAATGCCATCATTCCCCCATGTAACCCTTTTATGGTTGCCCACTGCATTTTAAATAAAATCCAAACTCATTCCACTACCGTCAAGGCCCTGCGTGATTGAGCCCTGACCTCTTTGACAACCACATCTGTGCACTGATCCCACTGGCTCCCTCTCCATTCAGCAGATGCCAAGTTCTTCCAGCCTGAGCGACCGCTGGAAACATAAATGTGTTCTCCACGCGGTCTACATCAGGTCGCTACCCCATGCTGTTATATTTATACCTACACTTATTCTGCTTGTTCTGAATTAATGAATGTTGTCTGCTTTGCTTCTGCTCGCCCCTGTAGGCTCTTTCAGTGCACAGAGTTCATTGATCTTGTTCATTGCTGTGGCACGGAGCCCAGCACACGGTAGGTCTTCAATAAACACTGAATGATGTTTGTGCTCCTTCCACACACACTCACCCCGAAGCCATAACACTACTCTCAAAGCGGGGAACAACTAGTCTATCTCGTAAACCATGGAGACAGGCTGCCAATCAGATGCTGGACCTGAAAAAAAGGCAAGAAAAGGTGTCTGGCTAGTTAGTTATGTAAAATAGCATAGCTGGCACTTAAAGGAAGTGGAAAGTAGCTTTCTGACCTCTGTTGTAATCAGCTTACACGGTGAAGCTGGAGATTTGAATCCGCTTATCTCCTCCTAGATGAGAATATTATGTCTCATTTACAGTTACAGCCTTCTGGACTGAAATATCATATTTTATGAGTAATAGCATCTGTAAGTAAGATGAAAGACATCACAAGAGAAAATGAAAGCATTTAAAATACAACAATTACTGAAATAAAATCATCTTTAGAACATTTTTTCTGACAAGTTCTCTTAGGTTTTATTAATTTCTTCTAAGAATATCACCATGAATCTTTTTTATGGGTGTTTGGATCCTGTGTGCATAATCCTTGCATTTATTCACTTGAGGCTAAGGCACAATACAGTGTGGGATCTGAGCCCATTTCCTGCTTGTTTTCTGTGTTAGTGCCTAGGAAAATGGTAAAGGGGAGAGATTATCAGATGGTTTAGGGAACCTGTGCATATACACATTTTGTAAGTAGAATAATGGAATGTAACAAGCACAGAATTAGAAGATTGTCAAATTTCAAATGATGACATGTATACTATTCTTCAGCAATTCCAGTATCTTTGCAATATTTCCTAATCTGTTTTCTGATAGGTCAATTTCTTTCACTTTTTATTCATTCCATTCATTTCTATTACAGAACTACTTATTATTATGAAACAATCAGCTTATTCTCTGTTTTAAAGTATTTCTTAGCTAGCTTCTTTATCTGAATGCTAATTAATTATTTCCTTGAACCACCTTAAAGGGTTTCCATATTCTATTATCAACACACCTACAATGTCAAATAAAAGGTAAGGTTTATGAGCCATGTAAACTATGATAAAACATTTTGAACTGCCTATGACATCGTGGAGGGAAAATATGGCAGTGTCTGGTTTTTATAATGTAATACTATGGTACTAAGGCCACTACAGTCATTTTAAATATTGATAGCAGGAAGTAATTTTGTCCCAATAAGAGAGCAATTTAATGAAGTGTTTTAAGAAGAAATAAAATTTATGGTTCACTCTATCTACACATACAGGTATATAGACATTTTTTTTAATTTTCCAGAGTTACTCTAAATACATCATAGAAAGTAACAGAAATATTAAAACTTATCCCAAATTTCCTGATAGTTATTATGACTCATTCACTGAAATGAAAAGAAATCTTCATTCATAGAAATTGTAATGAAAGACTAGATAGAGTAGAATATGTTTGGTGCCTATGGCTCAAAGAGTAGGGTGCCGGCCCCATATACCAGGGGTGGCAGGTTCATGCCCAGCCTTTTCCAAAACTGCAAAAGAAAAAGAAAAAGAGTAGAATATGTTAGTTGTTGGTTTAAGTTTAGACCTACTCAACAACGAAGGTTCAATTATTTAGTGGATAGGTAACGGCGTTAAGTATTAGGTGGGCAAAGAATATATTAATGACTAAAACAAATAACTTGTAAAAACAAAAAACCGCTGTAAACGTCTCTTTTATTTCTTTCTATGTAACTCCAAACCATTTAAATTATTGCCATGAAGACAACAATTTGATGCAACCAAATTTCAAGTCCCTTGCATCTTAGTCATCTTTATAATGTAAGGTGACCAGATTTTAACATTGGTAAAGTGGGACACCATTGACGGGGGTGGGGGGATGGGGCAGGGGTGGGGCCTGACAATGCAAACTTTGATAAGCAGTTCTCCATAATCACTTCTCAACAATTATTTGTTATTATTACAGTTTAACATAAAATTAACAAAAATAATACAAAACTCATATCCTGGCAAAATAGCCACATGA
>CAUYQV010153201.1:0-50211 GCA_963574575.1 Galagoides demidoff
GGCGCCTGTGGTCCCAGCTACTTGGGAGGCGGAGGCAGGAGACTCGCTTGAGCCCAGGAGTTGGAGGTTGCTATGAGCTGTGATGCCATGGCACTCTACCCAGGGGGATAGCTTGAGGCTCCATCTCAAAAAAAAAAAGAAACGGTTATAAGGGAAATCTGAAAGGGTCTGTGTACTTACTTTTAGGATATCTTTTCTTTATCCTGCAAAGAATCCAAGATATTTTTGCTTCTGATTGTTACTGTTTTGCCTATCTACCACCATCTCTTGTTACACTACTGACACTTTTGCTCAAATTTTGGCATGCCATTGTCCTTCATTCTACATTTTCAAGAGCTGGAGTTTTTTACCTTTTCAGTGTTTATCTTACTCAACAGCTGAGAAAGTCTATAATGGAGTCAATCAGATTTGATTTTTCGCCTACCGTAATTTTTAAATAAGGAAAACATCAACTCTTTTTCTCCTGACTTTGCACAGAATTTCCATGGAGAGGAAAACAAATCAAAACAGCTGCAAAATGTTACAGACCAAGGGACTCTATGAGGTGAAAGTTAAAATGAGAAAAATGTCCACCTTACTTTGGGCAATGCAGCTCCTGGGAAATAGGAACTCAGCACTTGAGAGCTAAATAATTCTAGAGGACTGAATACATATTCTAGTATTGGGGGGGATGACATCATAAAGAGATTAGGTCTATGAAAACATACATTTGTAGACATGTTGGTATGAAAATTGCTTTTCGAGATGAGAAGAAAAGAAATGCTTGTCTCATTTGTCTAACAATTCTGTTGGGTGCTTTTCCCTAAAAAAGAACCACACGTGTGCTTGTAACAGTGAGGGTATAAACTGCAGTATGTTTCCAATTACATGAGAAACTAAAGATAATGTGTCTGTTTCAAGTCACTGAGTAATGCATCCTTGTTCAGTGTTTGTCCCTAAATTCTGTGATTCCATGAATAATTCCGAGCAATGATTTTACCTTCTCTCTTTACAGCAGCATTTGGCAAGTTTCCACTTCATTTTTGTTGCAAAGACACAGCCAAGGTTCCTAGAATGGGAACAACATTCACAGTGTAATTTTTCCATAATGAGCAGTATTATGAAAGGGGCAACTGAGATATAGGTTATAGGGTTCTCAATTGTAAGAAAACAAGACAGACTTCGCCTCAAGGAAAACTAAGCAACTTGATAACTGTAGGTGGTAAAAGAGAGAGAAAATGACCATGGGCTAGACTGGAAAAGGACAAATTTAACTTAGTTAAGATATATGTCACCCTCTCCCCTCCCAAAAAAAAGGAAGCTTGAGCTGAGCTGACAATGATACTTGTTATGAACTGAGTATGTGAGTGCCCCCAAATTCATATGTTGAAATGCTAACTCCCAAGGGGATGGCATTAGGCAGTGGAGACTTTGAGGGTAGTTAGTTCATGAGGGTGGAGCCCTTGTGATTGGCATCAGTACCCTCATAAGAAGATAGAAGTAAGATGATTTTTCATTCTGTTATGTTAGGATACAAGACATATTTGTCTGTCAGCCAGGTAGAGAGCCCTCACCCAAGACCTAACCATGTTGACACCTGATCTCAGAATTCCAGCCTCCATATCTGTGAAAAATAAATGGTTGCTGTGTAAGCCATAGAATATTTGGTATTCTGTTATAGCAGTCCAAGTTGACTAGGATAATACTAAACCAATTATTGATGGATAAAGATAGTATTAGACAAGGTATCCTGTGAATGAAAACCTTGGGGTCATGGGTGATCATTTTGCTTTGGAGCAAACTTCAGCTGCTAAAACTTGAGACCAAAAAGAACTAAATAATTTACAAGTATCTCAACCAAAACATCTGGGGCAGAAATGCAAATCTAGTGGCAGTGGGGAGAGGGGTGGAGTGGGGAAGGGTTATATTAACATGTAATCAAGGCAAAAGTATAATCATAATTACAGAGAAATCCACTGGACTAGGTTCACGAGAAATCCATGATTGTTATATAACTGGATGCTTGACTTAAAGCACCAATCCTAATTCTAGATCTGCCTTCAGGTATGGGTCATTCTTTTCAAATGCTGCCAGCCTTACATCACAAATGGTTTAATTGTGAAGATAGTTGAGCATGCAGGTGTCTGCCTAGTTCTGAAAGAGGTCAGAAGTTTACCTTCCCTTTGATTAGGGCATTTCCAAATGGGAAAGTAGCACAATTACGTACATATAAACAACTGACAGCCTTTATCCATTACTCACGGGAAATTCCTTTCATTTTCAAAGTCTTCATCATTAGTCTGTGTCACCACTACCAGCTTCCTAGATGATCTCAAGGATCCAAAGAAATAACAAGTAGCTTCTGACAAAAATGTTGGCTTCTCTGATATTGTGCAAGATGAAACTTACTCTAAGCCTTGCTTTAACTATCTTTTCTTTCTGGAATAACCTGTCTCTTACTATATACCCATCAAAATTGAGGTAACTTTTCCAAAAAATCTTCCTTAATGATTTCTTCCATCTCAGACCAAATTAATCTTTTTTAATTTATCCATTTTAAGTACCAGGAAAATAAGACTTGGTTTGACTATATTACAGCACTTGTGGCCTCTTACCTGACATTCCAGTGATTTCTGTGTGCTTCTGACTTGTGTGTATTGTCAGCCCCTGGTGAGTTAGCAATTCTAGTTTTCCAAACTTAAATCTATCTCTGTCATCCACCCTCATCCTCACTCCTCTCCATGATTAGCATATTATCAATAAATATTTATTAAGCAGAGCAGAACTTCTTTATTTCGCATAACCACCACATGCTCAGGCTCCCCTAAGACAGCAGGAGATGGTTTTTTGACTAGTTTATCTACTGGTAGCAATTGTGGCAAGGTCAGAAGCCACACCTTGTATTAGACATGTCAATCTTTCCAATACATTCATATTGAAAATAATGTAGGAAAGGTGCAAATAGGACCCAATACATTGTCAACAATCCCTCCAAAATATTAATCCTTCTACTAACATGACATCCAAAATTTGATAAATCCAAAAAGATTCCATCTCAGTTAAAAAAAAAAACAAACATTTTTGATGTAGTGTTTAATGAACTCTTGTATGACAGAATAGAACCTACATTCACAGTTCCTCCTCAACATTTAAGGTGAGTGATTCTCTCAGGGGTTCTCTCTGTTTGCATTTCCTTTCATGCTATTGTTAGAATTGGCCTCTGTTAATGGAATCCGTTCAGCATTTCAGGCTTTCTGCTCTTTTCAAATATGTATTATGATAGGGACCCCAATCTTTCAACTTTTGGTTGAAATTATGCTATTGGCCAAATGTTGGTGTCCTAAATCTGCGGTTCTCAACCTGTGGGTCACAGGAACTGTATTAAAGGATTGCAGCATTCGGAAGGTTGAGAACCACTGTTCTAAATGGATACAATGAAATCTAATCCTCAATGTGCTGGTGTTGAGGTGAGATCTTTGCTATGTTACTAGGTAAAGAGTGGGGAGTCCTCATGAAAAGCATGGTGCATTTATAAAAGAGGCAGAGGGGAGCTTGTGCCTTTCTATCATGTGAGAACACAGCAAGAAGATACCATCTAGGAGGAATGAACCCTCAACAGATACACAGTCTGCTGGTGCCCAGCATCCAGAACAGTGAGCAATAAATTTCCCTGGTTTATATATTACACAGTCTAGGGGATTTTGTTATAACAGTGATAATGACCAAAATAGGCTGTGAATATTTTTGGAAAATTATTAGTATTTATGTTATATCTCCTACTTTAGCTGAAATTTGCTCCTAGGAATATAGAATTAATAGCTGACTGACATTCAGAATGGCCAAGATTTCTTTCTATTTCCAATATTTTGTCTTTAACTGTATGTATTGAGCATAACAATTTATTATAACTTCTCTTCTTAATTTACAAATAATTGTTCAGATTCATGGAGCAAATAGTTAATGTTTCTGTACATATAATATATAGTGATCAGATCATATAATTAAAATATCCATGGGAAAATTTTTATCAAAGAAAAACCAGATAAGCTAAATTGTCTCTTATTTTCTGCTGTTACTAATTTCCTTTCTTTTAACTATATGCCAACATTTGTCTTCATATTGTCATCTGTAGATTAAAAGTAGTGTTATAAACACTCAAAGCTTAAATTGAGCTAGCTGCTAAAGGCAGTGTTGAATTGCCATTGTAACCATATTCACTAACCTTATCTTCTACTCTTCCTGGATTTCTGGGTCATTGCTCACTTGAACAATTATTATATGATTTACAATCCCATATGTATTTTTGCTTTATCTTAAAATATATTTGAAAATATACATCCATATTTTTTTCCTTTTTCTTTCAGAGAAATATTACATCATTGGTGCTTGTGTACTTTATCTTTTCTAAGAGTTTTAGGTGTGGAGGCTCACGCCTATAATCCTAGCACTCTCGAAGGCTAAGGCAGGAGTATCACTTGAGCTCAGGAGTTCAAGACCAGTCTGAGCAAGAGCCAGACCCATCTCTCCCAAAAGCAGAACAATTATCTGGGCATGGGTGTATGCATGTACCTATAGTCTAGGGTGACTAGACGTCCCAGTTTTGGCAGGACAGTCCCGCTTTTCAAAAATTTGTCCTGTGTCCCACG
Organism: Galagoides demidoff; assembly: GCA_963574575.1. Taxonomy (NCBI): domain Eukaryota; kingdom Metazoa; phylum Chordata; class Mammalia; order Primates; family Galagidae; genus Galagoides; species Galagoides demidoff. The sequence goes on from CAUYQV010153201.1 coordinate 4,626, forward strand.
GCGTTTTAAAAAAAGTCCCGATTTTTGGAAAGAATGCAGGAACGGGCTGGAGAACAAGAAGGGAATATACGGTTTTTGGCTGCCATATGGCTATTGCACCAGAATATGAGTTTTATATTATTTTTATTAATTTTATAATGTTAAACTGTAATAAATAATTGCTGAGAAGTGATTATCAAGAACTGCTTATCAAAGTTTGCATTGTTGTCAGGCCCTGCTCTGCCTGGTCCCGGCCCCCGCTCTGCCCCGACTCCGTCCCCCGGCCATGTTGTCCCGCCTTACAGATGTTAAAATCTGGTCACCCTACTATAGTCCTAACTACTTGAGAAGCTAAGGCAAGAGGATCACTTGAACCCAGGAATTTTAGGTTGCAGTGAGCTATGATGATGTCACTGTAGTCTACCCAGGGTGGCAGAGCATCAGGGTCACTCTGTCTCAAAACAAAACAAATAGACAAGCAAAGGTTTCTTCACAATTTTTATCAAAACCTTGTTCCCTGAAATGAATAAAGTTCTTCACTAAAACCTGCATTTAGTGTATTATATTTTATAATGTAGCATCAGTAGAATATACTCATACTGTTTTTTAGCTAAACAGTTAAGTGTGGAGAGCCCATGTAGTTAGTGACATGTTTCTTAACGCACTCCTCTGATCCAGAATCACAAATGCAATGGAGTAGGGGACAGGGAAAAGAAATTAAGCATGACTACATCTGCAAGTAACAATTGGAGCCACTTTGTCAAGGGTAAAACAATCATCAATGAGCTATATAGATTGTTTGTAACCAGAATAACTAAATCAAGAAGTTCCAACTCACTGAATATTTTCATTCCCATATGCCTGAACATCTGGGACACAAAGAAATAGTGTACGTGTTAATAGGCAAAGCAGTGGTAGTGATTTCTACCTATTAGAAGCAGTTATCTATTTTCTCTTTATGATCTAAATTTTTCAAAAATATACTTTAGGTAAATTCTGATAGAAACTTAGAAGTATGGCATATGTGAATATAAAGGTAGGGTACTAACAGCATAAAGATTATAGCTGAAAATTTTTTACAATATTCTTAACTTTTTGTATATGTATTTGTTTTAATTAAACAACTGCAGTTACGTGGCAACAAAAATTGTAGAGAATGGTGAATTGTGCTTCCTGTCTATACCTCTTGTTAGATGGTCCATGTTTCCAGCGTTTCATCAGGTATTCAGGAGGTTAACAACATCCACTCTGTGAAAAGTACCACGTGAGTTATTGTGCAAATATAGTAGGAAACACTTGTGGTTCCTTCTATACTCAAACTTATGACCCAGTTTGGAAACTACACCCCATAAATGTGGAAATACTGTAATTATGCTCACAAATTGCTTTTTTAAGCATGCAAATTAATATGGTACAAACTGAATATATAAGTATGAATGTGCGGTATAAAATAATGATCAATGCCAATGGGATTAATCAAGGAAGGTTTCTTGTGGGAAGTGAATTCTAAACAGAATTTGATATATTTATTTAGCACTCATTTAATGTTTTCTAATTATAAATATAATATATTCTCATATTCTCCTGGTAATAAATTTAGCAATTTCAAGTTAGTAAGAAGAATAAAAGAAATTAAAACCCCACTGTCCGAAGATAATCACTCTTTAGGCTCTGTTCTTTTCCTTCCATTTGTTCTCTGATATTTTCTGGATAGTTGCCATAATATTACCCACTTTGTGTTTTGATTAGTTCATACATATAGACTTTGACTGATTCAAGTGCCTCACAGAAACTAAACTGAAGGCCATTATATAGCGATATACTATATAATCACCAACTGTTAACTCCACCTAAATATTTAGGTTTATCCAAATCTGTTAACATAAATAACTCCAAAAATATCATTTTTATTAAAACAATTTTTCCTAGTGTTATTTTCTTAAAGTGAACTTCAAAATTTATTATGATATATTATAAATCTAAGATTCCTGATGCTTTTAAGTTCATCATATTTTCTATAAAATGTAGCTTCAATCTACTCATGGTATATCCTTTGACTGTTCCCTTTTTCTAATTAGTTCTCTGGTAATTTTCTACTTATCCTCCAATCTGGCTTCTAAGTCACATTTTCAGAGCTGTCCTAATGTATGCAAGGAACGAAATCACTGGCTTCTGTGATATTCATTTTATTTTACAATTAAATACCAAAACAATGAGACAAACCATATATCCTAAGTAATTTCGCATTTTCTATCTCAGGTACTATAGTTTGAAGCCCTTGAAGATAGAAACAGTGGAAGCAGGTCTTTGTGCACAAGAGCTATTCAGTAAGAATTTCTTGAATAAATGATAACATAATATCCTTACACTTCCCTACACATCATCAAAGAATGGCCACTCATTCCGATCAGTCTGCTTTTCTGATTTGAATAAACCACTCTTTATATCCAACTCAAAAAATAAAATTGGAGCATTTCAAGAGGTAAAAAACATAAAAGAAATGATTCTAAATTATCATTCATTTACTTATAAACTCATTCATTTATATTTGCTCCATAAACATTGAATGCCTACACATTTATAGGTACTTTGTTTTTTTGTTTTTTGTTTTTCGTTTTTTTGAGACGGAGCCTCAAGCTATCCCCCTGGGTAGAGTGCCATGGCATCATAGCTCATAGCAACCTCCAACTCCTGGGCTCAAGGGAGTCTCCCGCCTCCGCCTCCCAAGTAGCTGGGACCACAGGTGCCCGCCACAACGCCTGGCCATTTTTTTGGTTGCAGCCATCATTGTTGTTTGGCGGGCCTGGGCTGGGGATTCGAACCCTCCACCTTAGGTGTACGTGGCTGGTGCCTTAGCCGATAGAGCCACAGGTGCCCAGTCCGTACTTTGAATATACACAGAGCAGTGAACAAAACAGAGAGATTGGCCACATGAAATATATATTTTAGTGGACGTAAAGGCCTGACAGGAGTTAGGAAAGAACAAGCCCTATTCAGATTAAATAATAACCTCTCGTACATTAAGAGTGAAATCACTGTCAGATATTTTGATGTTTGTCCAGACTACTTGGCCTCTTTTAGACAATCAGTGAAAAACCACTGGTGACTTTTAAATGAGAAATTAATATGATCACAGAATCTTATGACATAGTGCAAGTAAAATGAAAAATACACATACAAATATTTTCAGCTCCCAATGTTCCACCAATGACAGATAATACAAATTTGAATTGAAATGTGTCGATGCAAAAATAATGAAAGGGTAAATGGCAAATAATCACAGATGAATACAAACTGGTAAAATTTGGCTAATGATGTGTTGTGCAAGTTGTGAAAGAAGGAGGTATCAGAGATGATTATAAAGGCTAGGAGCCTGAGCGAAAGCACATCACTGACTTAAACATTACATGGGCCATGATTGTAAGATGCTATCATTTTTAGCAGAAAGTCTCAACCTTCAGAGCTGAGGTACACTGATTTAAAAAAAAATAATAAAAAAGCTGGAGGCATCAGTCTACCAGACTTTAGGCTGTACTACAGGCCATAGTGATCAAAACAGCATGGTAATGGAATAAAAGTAGAGACATAGATATTTGGAACCGAAAAGAAAACCATGAGATGAAACTTACATCTGACAGCCACCTGATCTTTGATAAACCAAACAAGAACATACACTGAGGGAAAGAATCCCTATTCAACAAATGGTGCTGGGAGAACTGGATATCTACATGTAAAAGATTAAAACTGTACCCGCACATTTGTCCACTTACAAAAATTGATTCAGGATGCATAACAGATTTAAATCTAAGGCATGAAACAATAAACATCCTCAAAGAACATGTAAGGAAAACATTTGAATACATCAGCCTAGGGAAAGGTTTTTATGAAGAAGACTTCTGTGGCAATTGCAACAACAACAAAAATAAACAAGTGTTACTTAATTAAACTGAAAAGCTTCTGTACAGCTTAGGAGACAGCAACCAAAGTGAATAGATAACCTTCAAAATGGGAAAAGATATTTGCATATTATGAATTGGATAAAAGCTTGATAATTAGGAACTACAGAGAACTCAAATTAATCACCAAAAAAAAAAAAAAGAGCCAACAATCCCTTACATCACTGGACAAGAGAGATGAATAGAACATCTAAAGAAGACAGATGAATGGCTAACAAATATGTGAAAAAATGCTCATCATCTCGAATTATCAGAGAAATGCAAATCAAAACCACCCTGAGATAATCACCTAAACCCGATGAGAATGGCCCACATCACAAAATCTCAAAGCGGCAGATGCTGACATGAATATGGAGAGAAGGGAACACTTTTACACTGCTTGTAGGACTGCAAACTAATACAACCTTTTTGGAAGAAAATATGGAGATTTATCACATAACTCAGATTAGACCTCCCATTTGATCCTGCAATCCCATTACTGGGCATTTTTCTACCCAGAAGAAAAAAAGTCCTTTTATCATAAGGACATTTTCACTAGACCGTTTATAGAAGTCCAATTTATAGTTGCCAAAATGTGGAAACAACCTAAATGCCCACAAATGCAGGAATGGATTAACAAACTGTGATATATGTATACCATGGAATACTATTCAGCTGATAAAAGAGATAGAGACTTTACATCTTTTGTATTAACCTGGATGGAGGTGGAACCCATTGTCCTTAGTAAAGCATCACAAGAGTGGAGAAGCAAGAATCTAATGTGTTCAATTCTAATATGAAGACAATAGATGACCTAATACATGGTGGGGGGAGTGGGGAGAGGTAAGAAGGGAGGGAGTTGGGGGTCAGTGACCCAGCTTTTGAGGGCAGGACACAATTAGAAGAGGGAATTTACCTAACAAATGTAATCAGTGTTACCTAATTCTCTGTACCCTCAATGAATCACAAACAATAAAAAAAAAAGAAATGTATTACTGATTACAAAGTCTTGCAATTATGAATAATTTGTTTTTACTTAAGCTAAAGAGGATTCACTGATTTCCCCAGAATAACAACACTCACCTTCTTTCCTTTGTGCTTTTGCTCTGAGAAAGAAAAGTTGGTGGAGGTTTAGCTAAAGTTGAGATTTCTCTTGCTACAAAGTTGGCCATAGACAATGAGTATAAATTTAGCTATAACAATTCAATATTTCTTCTTATAGGGAAAACTTTGGAGAAAAAGTTAATTTTTTAGGGCAATAAAGGAGAGATGATAATGATTATGCCTTATGAAACAGCTATAACGAAGTCATCTTTGACAAAACTTGCTTCTATCAATCCATCCATACGTGAAAAGATTCTCTGCTACATCCTCACTACTTACTTATGCTACCTATTCCGCCCATACTGAATTTGTGCTACCTTCCTTTAAATAGTCAAGTTCCTTTTTGAAATCCAGATCTCTCTTTGGTATGTTCATAAGCCCCAGTATCTGCCTTGGATAAGCACAACACCTGGTACATTTACAGAATAGATGGTCTTTTAATCCAAAATATAATCCAGTGAATTTCACTGATATGTTAATTTAATACTTAATATTAACTGAGCCTATTAATCCATTACTGTCAAATATTAATCCATTACTGTGACCGTATGTATTTTATAAAGATATACGTGGCTGGCAGAAAATATTTTATTTTCTGCCATAAAATAAATCAGACTGTTTTTTATGAAATAAGACTATGTCTTCATGAAATACACTCATTCTATAAGCACATGCGTTCATGAAATTTTATTTGTCATGATACATGTATAATTACCCTGTGGCGTGCTGACAATATGTATAATGAAGTAAAACAGTTTCTATGAAGCTGTAGGAGATTTTCAAATACTGCATTTGTAAATATATATCATGTATTGTAGCAACTTATAAATTTACCTGGGCACATTGCTATTTTTAAACTTAGCTTAAAGAGCTTATTAGTTATAAGTCAAATCCTTTATTTTCTATTTTTATGTTAGTCACACTCGTTTTGAATTATTAAATTTTCACTGTTCAGCTGATCAGAACTTCAACAGTGTTCATTTCATTACCCCATCTTTCTTGCATGAAATAAAGCCAAGTTCAAATTATAGCAATTATGCATTTTTACACCAGTTTATTTGACCTTATTTAAACATAAAAGAGTATATATTTTTCTATCTTCTAATGAAAAAGAAATAATAATTTCTTTATATACAAAATAATAATTAAAATTGTTATAAGTAATTTTCTTGGATCCTAAGTAAAACAATATTAAGAAAACTATTTTGAAAGATAACATATTTTGAATATTTTCAAATAAATATTTGATGTTTTGTGAAAATACTAGAGCAGGTTTTTCAAATAATTAAGTATCTTTAAAAAATAAAATAATTTGATGCCCCTAAAGTTTTTAAGTTTTTTAAAAAATGACATCACAGTTATCTGATTAAAACAATAAAAATACGAGGAATACTCCAAAGGCATTTATTATGAGCGGTGAAATTTAGCGTATATTTTTGGGTTGGGTTTGGTTCATCTGTATTCCTAAGTTATCTACAGTGAACATGTATTATGGTATAATTTTTAATGATCACTTCATTTAAATCAAACCTTCTATTTTGTTCTTGTCAGTACTTGTGCCTGACTTAATTCTACACAAGTGAACAGGTTGCAGAAGTTGGAGACATCAAGAGATGCAGATACTTCACCAAAGATTCCCTGCTAAGCCCAGAAGCAGTAGGATCATTCTCTGGAGGAACAAGTGGCTGATAGGAAACCTGCTCTAAGGGAAGCCCCAGCCAAGGGTTAACAACGCAGATAGGAGTAAGTTGCAATGCCTCAGAACCTCTTTCTCCTAATGGAAGCTCAAGATGGTCTGACTATAAATTAGGACCTCCAGGGATAATAATACTCTACACTGGGCCCAACAAAGTATTTCTGAAATTTAGAACAGCCATAAGGTTACAGAACAAGGACTTCAAAAAGAAACATTTAAAATAGATTGTCACAGCTCAGCGCCCATAGCTCAGTGAGTAGGGTGCCAGTCACTACACCAAGGCTGGCAGTTCCAGCCCAGCCCGGGCCTGCTAAGCAACAATGACAACTGCAACCAAAAAGTAGCCGGGAAATGTGGTGGGTGCCTATAGTCCCAGTTACTCAGGAGGCTGAGGCAAGATAATTGCTTAAGCCCAGGAGTTTGAGGTTGTCATGAGCTGTGATGTCAAGGTACTATACTGAGGGTGACATAGTGAGATTCTATCTCAAAAAATAATAAAATAAAATAAAATAAAATAGATTATCCCTGATTCTGGAATAGTGTGGTATGCCTTCCCAGTAAGGAAGACACAGGATTGCAGCTGCAAAAGTAGTTTGTGCCTGGCACATGTGAATCTATTTTCTATTTTTTTAATATAAACCAATAGAAAATATATGATTTTATACCTGAAATTTTAGTTTAAAATTCAGTCCATAATCTTCTGCTTAAAAAAATGGGTCTGTATTCAAAATAATTGCTATAAAGCAGAGAGTAAAATTAATCAGGGTCCCAAAAATATAAGTTAAATTTAGTATTTTGAGGTTATCATTCTGGTTTGGATTTTGTATATATACACACTATAGTTTTAAGTTTATATCTTTGTCCAAAAGATATAAACTATTTCCATAATAATTCTGAAACATTCTTTGCCTTCTGCACTCTCATTCTTTTGCAAATGTACAGTAGAATATTACAAAGGTTATATACATGTAATACTAGAACAGATTGAATGCAAACAGGAAATATTCCCATTGTTTTTAATTAAGCTAAACGTTGCAAAAATAGAAAGCAATGTTAATCTTTTCACTAATATTTGATTTGGAAAACATATTTTTCAGGAAAATGTCATTTATTTTAATATATAATAAATTTATTATGTTTATGAGTTAATAAAATATTTTTTAATTTCTGCTTTTAATATTAAACATGATTGATATACATAGCTATAACCAACATAATTTAAAATGTTATTAGCTGTAAAGATACTGACACCAAAATGTTTGAGACTCTATCTATACCTCCAAGGTTAAGTCTCTGTGATTCAAGTAAATAAACACTGGTGACAAGAACATTCATTTTTTAGTCTTCTAATACTAGGTCATTCCAGGCGTCCTCAAACTACAGCCTGCAGGCCACATGCAGCCTGCTGAGGACATTTATCTGGCCCTCCAGGTGTTTTTGCCACCACTGCCTGTCCTGCTTAGCCACTGCCTGTCCTTTTAAACTATAGTCTGGCCCTCCAATGATCTAAGGTACAGTTATCTGGCCCCCTGCTTAAAAAGTTTGAGGACCCCTGAGTCTTGGACCAGGGATTAGCAAACTTTTTGCAAAGTGCAATATGTACTTTGTGGGTCACACTGTCTCTGTTGCAGCTAGTTAATTCTGCCACTACAGTACAAAAGCAACTATGGTTAATATGTAAACAAATCAGTGTGGCTGTGTTCAAATAAAACTTTATTTACAAAACAGTATGTTAAATTTATCCCACAGCCTGTGAGTTGCCAACAAGTTCCAAATTTATGCTTTGGAGTGTATGCGTCAATATGTGTGCATGGGGTGGGGGAGGAGTTAGAATAAATTAATATTTATGGTCATCTATTATGTCTTTAGCATTTACTAACAAATACAAAATTTATATATAACTTGAATATAACTTTGTATGTTCCTTATAAACAGTAACACTTAACTTCAATTTACAGATAAAGAAACTATGGCATAAAAATGTGACACATACCTGTAATCCCAGCACTCTGGGAGGCTGAAGTGGGCAGATTGCCTGAGTTCATGAGTTTGAGACCAGCCTGAACTAGAATGAGACCCTATCTCTAAAAATAGTCTGGGCATTCTGGCAGGCCTGTAGTCCCAGCTACTTGGGAGGCTGAGACAAGAGAATGGCTTGAGCCTAGGAGTCTGAGGTTGCTGTGAGCTGTGATGCCACAGCACTCTACTAAGGGTAACGAAGAGAGACTCAGTCTCAAAAAAAAAAAAAAAAGTGACAGATTAAACAGTAACACACACTTTGCAGAACAGCAACTTAGGTTTGTATGCTGTTCTGATGACCAAGATGCCATGATGTTTGTCGTGACAAGCAGCAGTAACATCAACAGCTAACACTTTCATAATACTTTGTGTGTGTGTGTGTTTTCAGAGTCTTACTTGGTTGCTCTTGGTAGATTGCTGTAGTGCCATAGCTCACAGTAACCTCAAACTCTTGAGCTCAAGACATCCTCTTGCCTCAGTCTTCTGAGTAGCTGGAACTATAGGCTCCCAGCCCAACAACCCATTAAGTTTTCTATTTTTAGTAGAGACAGAGTCTCACTTTTGCTTCTCAGGCTGGTCTCCAACTCCTGAGCTCAGATGATCCACCCACCTTGGCCTCCCAGAATGCTAGGATTACAGGAGCCTAGCCCAGAGTATATTTTAGCATACAAGGTCTGAAAATTAAGTCTGTGAACTTGCCACTGTGCAATTACACTGGCAACATTGTACAAACAACTTGGTAAGGTTTTATAACCTTGATTTATTAGAATCTCACAGTTGTGTTTGTCTCAATGTGTGGCAGCATCTTGCTAAGTTACTGTGTATTTTTGTATGTCATTGTAAGAACGTCAGAGCTTGAATTAGAGCAATGAACAAACATTAAATTTCTTGTTAAACTTGGCAAGAGTAGAAGTGAAATCATACACATAGTAAAGCCAAGTACACATCAGTGGAAATACAGGAAAATCTTAACTAGAAATCTTGACATGAGAACGGTATGTGCAAAAATGGTCCCAGAGGAGCTCACTAATGAGCACTGTCTGTGGGGGTATATTTAGACATTCAAAAAATAACTGTATTGGAATACCCTACCTACTTACCAGATCTGGGCCCAGTGACTCTTTTCTTAACCCAAGGATAAAGGAAGACATTTTGATGACATTCAGGACATCAAGGGTAATATAATAACAGCTCTGATGACCATTCTAAAATGTTCCAAAATTGCTTTGAAGGGTGGATGAGGTGCTGGCATTGGTGCATAGCTTCCCAAGGGGAGTACTTTGAAGATGATCCTAGTGATATTCAGCAGTAAGGTATAAGCACGTTTTCTAGGATGAGTTTGTGAACTTTATTGTTGGACCTTCCTTGTGATGTGCATTCATGGGAATTATCTTATTTGCTCTTCACTTGCCTCTGTGAATACCCTCCAGGTAGACCACTTAATATTATCCCCAACTCACAGATAAAGAAAATGAGGTTCTAATTATGTGATTTGCAGTTATTAAATAGCAGAGACACAACTCTCACCCATCTCTATTGCCATCCTAAGTGTTCTTTTTTTCCTAGATGACTTTGTAGAATTTGCTTCCTTTTGAGATTCCTACCAGTGAAATATTTCTTCCTTTTTTGTACCTAATGGTTTTGCACAAACTTCAAAGTAGATATGTACAGAATGGAACATAGAGTAGAAATGTGCATTTTTATCTCTATCACTATGAAACAGAATTTGTGCTGAATCAATGGAGAAGCATCAAAGGGATGGAAAAGACCTCAGTTCAGAATCAGTATCAGTTTCAATGATATATTCTTCTTTGAAGCAGAAGGTAATGGAGCTCCTATGCTGTATGTGAGATGTAGAGTTATAGTGGTTTTTCCTTTATATCTATGATGACTGAGTTGAAACTATAGCTCCCCAATGAACCATGACTATAATGTATGAACCACCCACTTGTTGACCATTTAAAAAGTACTACAATTACAAGTTGATTTGCCTATTGGTGAAAATGGAAAATTTTCTACATTGTTGAGAGTTAAAGATCCCATGTAGTTAAATATTTGCTTTGGGAACAATTTACAAACCTATAAATTGAAATATAGTTGGTTTTTTTTCTTATTTTTCCTAAGCAATAGCAGTTGATTCAAGAAAAGAATTAAACAAACCAAACAGGATAAAACTAAAATTGATTGTAAACTTAAAAAAAAAAAAAAATATATATATATATATATATCCAGAGTCCTATGTGTTAATATACAAGTTGGCAAAAAGAATATTGAAGGTTCCCAGTTTCCCCAGCCTGTTCCCCTTATAACGTTAGCTGTAGCTGAAACTGTCATTAGAAGTCCACTTTTTCTTTTTCCTACACTGAGTGTCCTTCTGCTGGCCACAGCCATGTAAGTATCCATAATTTTCTAGATTATTCTCCTCATTTAACCTCACACACTTCCTCTACTCACCACCACCAGAGGGTATAACGGTAGGGGGAATGTTGGACAACTCACTCTAAATTTTACTGTCAGTGCCCTTGACATCAGAGACCAAGAGAGAACACTATTTTATGAAAAGCTGGCTGACACTGATACCGGAATTTCATCTTCAGTAGGTTCTTATTCTCGGTGATTCGAAGAATGAATCCACAGACCACAGATCAGTGGTAAGACAGGATTTATTTACAGAAAAGAATACACAAACACTAAAGCTCCTAGCAGAGAGAACCCAGATTGGGGAAAGAGCTCTCTCCCTCCCTCTCTGGTCTCTTTGTTCGGGGGGTATATATAGTCATATGGGGTTCTCTGTAGTAACATTTAGCCTGAACTCAGTTATTACTTTTAGCAGGCATGGGTCCTCTGTAGTTACATTTAGCTGGAGCTCAGTATCAAATGAATAGCTACAATCCCTTTTGTGCCCATGCCTAGGAAACTTACATGAAATTGACCAGGACTAGCAGGACTAGGAAAGGGGGGGGGGAAGTCCCTGTTCAGTCACAAGTGAAAGGGGAGGGAGACCTAAGGTGCTGCTGTCTCTCCAGCAGTTGTCTGGCCCCTCTGGCTACTGGAGCCTCCTGCAGGGGGGAGCACCCCTGCCTACCCTCCAGCCCCCTGGTTCCTCTGTGGGCTGCTGCCTGGCCAGCACCACCAGGGCTGAGTCGGCAGGTCCTACCCCTCAGCTCAACTGAGCTGGCTTGGCTGCCACCTGTCCTGTATCAACGTCACTAGGGTCTATAGAGAAAAACAAAAGGGAAAGAAAAGTTAAGTTATGTCTCCCATAAAACTTTGATCTTATAACAGTTATTTGATTGTGGAAGTCTCAAATCAAAGAGGAGTGAATAGAGTCAGCAAAATGCTTTGACAACCTGCCACAGTGACCAACATCTCTCCCCCAAGGCTGAAGCCTAGGGCATCTAATATGTGTTTTCCATTATAGTTTCCATTCTTCTATTATAATTTTGATTTCTTGCTGTGTTATTCTCTCCATTTCTGAGAAACTGCTTAGAATTCTTGAGTGAAAGCCTGTGGAAAGCAAGCTGAAAGAACTCCGAGTAGAAATAGTGAATACTGGGTTATTCAGCCACTTGTGATTATTTTACTTAATGTGAAGTAGTACTGAAGTTTTAACTGGTTGTCATTGTGGTTAGAAAATTTCTCCTCAAATAATTTCAAAGTGAGAACAAGCATAACATTAGAAATGAGGCAAACGTGGCAATGAAAGTGCAGTGATTGATTTCCTCAGCTGGTTTGGACTCCAAGAGTGAAATCCTTAGTGCAGGAGAGCTGGACTTAACAGCCTGTTTGGAAACCATGTAATGGACCTGCCTCAGACACAAAACAACCCTGGATGGGATAATTTGAAACAACTCCATCAGCTCTAAGGAGGTCTAGTATCAGGCTTTCTTATGCCAATTTCTGCTATGGAGGGCTTTGGTTCTCAAAGACTAGTTTGCCTAAAAATTACTTGGCTTCAAAAATAATATGCGAAGGGAAGGAAATCGGAAACAAAAGATTGCTTATTGTAAGTCCCATTGTTTAGAAATTCAAGAATAGAAATAATGTATGTATACTGAGTAATGTTAGAATTATGACTAGGAAGAGGCAGGAAGGAACTCTCTGGAATGAGAAAAATGTTTTCTGTCTTGGTCTGTGTGGTCGTCACACATAATTTACTGTATGTAATTACTATATGTAATTGTATCTCTGTGAACTATTATTTAAAGAAGAACCCACTAGGTATCTGGTTGGAAACGTAAATTCTTGAAAAACGACCTCAGACTTCCTCATTCAGGAGATTTAGGGTGATTTTATTTCAAATGAGATAATATTTGAATCACACTTTGAGGTTTCACCAATAAAGTGAATAGTGCTTTAGTGCTTTAGTTTTAGACAGAGCAAGTCTGGGGCTTTCCGGAAACATTTTGGAAATTTCTTTTCAGCTTCAGAAGAAACTAGGTTCTCCCCATTTAATGTAATGTCTGCATTACATTAAAATCAGGCAGGTAGTTCTGCTCCTGCCTTTAGTCTCCCGGGGGTAATTAAGGTGGAATAATTGTTCCTGTCTCTGACGTGTGTCCTTGTCTGCGGATTCTCACGTGGGCTGCTCTTAGAGTTGAATTTTAATTTTGTCAGCTTGTACCAGAGATGCTGCGTATTCTGTTTTCAAGATGCTACAGAATAATTGGCTGAGTTGTCAGGGGTCATGGAAAGATGATGAAACTTTGGAATAGTGATGATTATACGTGTAGGTGTGTGCGTATAAGGCTATGTATATACACACTCATACTTGTCATCATTTTCTTTCCTCAACAGAAATGTTGATTACCTTGAGGCTGACAAAAGGTGAAGATTGAAAATATGACCTTTATAAGGTAATCTTTTTCTGTCAATTTATTTTTAAAAGTCTTAATGTATTAATTTCTAAAAGGAAAAAAATGGTTGCTATGTGTGTTTTAAATAAAATGAAGGCAATTTCAAGGTAATTCATTAATATTTTCCTTTCAGAATATTATGGGGGTACATATATTTTATTTATATACTTTGTTTTTGTACAGACTGAGTCAAGGTGGTAAGGGTGCCCTTCACCCAGAGAGTGTGCACTGTACCCAATAGGTGTGAATTTACCCACTCCCACCACCCTTGCTGTAGCTTGATTTTCTTTGAGAATTACTTCTATATGAGCACTTAGGTGTTGATCGATTAGCATCAATTTGGTATTGAGTACATATGTTTGTTTCTCCATTCTTGTGATGTTTCATTTAGAAGAATGGTTTCCAGTTCCATCCAGACTATTATCAAAGATATTATTAGATCACCTTTTTCTTAATAGCTGAATAGTAGTACTTCATGGTATACATATGCCTTGTTTCGTTAATCCATTCATGTATTTGTGGGGTTTTGGGTTATTTCCATGTCTTTGATATTATAAATTGTGCTGCTATAAATATTCAAGGGCGGGTGTTCTATTTACAAAATGTCTTCCCCCCCACCCTTTGGGTATATGGTAGCTCCACTTTAATTTTTTTGAGGTATCTCTATACTACTTCCCATTGAGTTTATACTAGTTTGCAGTCCCACCAAATGTCTGTTCTTAGAATTGATTTTCTTCTTAGCTGAGTAGAAACTTTTCAATTTGATTGGGTCCCACTTGTCTATTTTTATTGTTGCTGTGATTGCTTTTAAGGTCTTCTTCATAAAATCTTTCCCAAGGCCAATACTTGTAAGAGTTTTTTCAATATTATCTTGTATAATTCTTATAGTTTCATGCCTTAGGTTTAAGTCTTTTATCCATTGTGAATTAATTTTTGTGATTGGTGAGAGGTGTAGATCCTGTTTCAGTCTTTTACACATGGCTGTCCAATTTTCCCAGTCCAACTTGTGGAAGAGGGAGTCTTCTCCCCATTGTTCGTTTTTGTTGTTGTTGCAATTTGGCCAGGGCTGGGTCTGAACCTGCCACCCTCTGTATATGGGGCCAGCACCCTACTCACTGAACCACAGGCGCCACCCCCTGTTATATGTTTTTATCTGCTTTGTCAAAAATCAGATTGGAATATGAGGATGGTTTCGTTTCTAGATTCTCTCTGCTTATCCGTAGGTCCACGTCTCTGTTTTTGCACCAGTACCATGCTGTTCTGGTTTCTACAGCCTTGAAGTATACCTGAAAACCTGACAAGGTAATACCTCCCTCTTTGTTCTTATTCCCCAAGGTTGCATTTGGGGTCTTTTCTGATTCCATATGAAGGATAGAATTATTTTTTCTAGATCTTCAAAAATTGGCATTAGTGTTTTAATGGGGATTTCATTGAATCTTTTAATCACTTAGGGCAGTATAGTCATTTTAATATGGCCATGCCATGCCAGGGCATAATATGTTTTTCCATCTGTTGACATCCCCTGAGATTTCCTTACTTAGCATTTCATAGTTTTCCCTATTGAGGTCTTTCACTTCCTTAACTAAATATATTGCTAGCTATATTTTGTTACTGTTGTTGCTACCGAGAAAGGTATTACATCTTTTATCTGATTCTCCACTGATAATATCTTAATTTCTATTTCAAACTCCAGACTTTTAGCCTCTTCCCTACAATTTATGTTTTTGATGTCACTATTTACATATTTTTATATTGTATATATCAAACTTTAGTTATTTTTGGCCATTCTGAATTTTAACCTTCATACTAGAGATATGTATAATTTATACACCATCACTACACTATTGTTGTATTCTGAATTGGACTATTTACCTCTACCAGTAAGTTTTATGCTTTATAATGTATACATAGTAGTACAAATGCTCCTTTACTTTAATGATAGAGTTATGTCTTGTAAAATCCATCTTCAGTTGAAAATCCTGTAAGTCAAAAATGCATGTGTCACACTTCACACATCCAACATCATAGCTTAGCCTAATCTAACTTAAAAATGCTAAGAATACTTTACATTAGCATGTAGTTGGGTAGAATCATCTAATTAGGAGCCTATTGTAGAATAAGGTATTAAATATATCAGGTACTCATATACCTAGCCCAGGAGAAGATAAAATTTTTTAATTTTATTTATTTATTTATTTATTTATTTAGAGACAGAGTCTCAAGCTCTGGCCATGGGTAGAGTGTCATGGTTTCACAACTCAGAGCAACCTCAAACTCTTGGGCTTAAGCAATTCTCTTTTTTTTTCTTTCCCCACATGTAGAGGATTTGTTTGCAGGAGGCCACAAGTTTTGTTCTGCCCTTTGTCACAATGACCCCAGTTTCCTGTTGGGTGTGTTGTAAACAGAGAAGATAAAAACTTAAAGTATATCAAACTTTCAATAGTTTTTTACCACCAATAAAGTAGAAAACTAGTAAGCTGATTCATTACAAGTGCATAGTAATTGTGACCATTTTACACCATCATAAAGTTAAAAAACTGTAAGTCAAACTATCACAGATTAAGGAACATGTATAATTATCATCTTTTTATTTTCACTTGAAGAACTCTGCTAAGCATTTCTTGTAGGACAGGTTTAGTGGTCATGAATTCCTTCAGCTTTTGCTTGTCTGGGGAAGATTATTTTTCCTTTCTTTTTGTTAGATAGACTTCCTGGATGTAATACATATTCTTGGCTCATAGGCGTTTTTTGTTTGTTTGTTTGTTTGTTTGTTTGCTTTGAGAACTTTAAACATACCATCTCAATTTCTCCTGGCCTGCAAGGTTTCAGCTGAAACATCTATTGATAATCTGTGCGGATTCCAATATATCTGACTTGTTGCTTTTCTCTTCTTTCAGAATGCTCTCATTTTCTTTGACTTTTGACAGTTTGACTATAATTTACCTTAAACAGGACATCGTTGGCTTGTATCTGTTTAAGGATTTTTGAACTTCATAAATCTGTTTCTATGACTTGCAATGTTTCCAGCAACTATTTCATTAAATAAATCTTTTTTTCCTCTTTAGCTATCTTTTCTCCACGAACCTCTTATAATGTCAGTATTTATTTGCTTAATCATACCCCAAAAATCTCTCTAAGCTTTCTTTAGCTATTTAAATTTTTTCTTTTTTTTCTAAGTCATTTAAAAATACCTATCTTAAAGTTCCCAGATTCTTCTGCTTGATCAAGTTTACTGCTGAAGTTTTCTACTGTATTTTATTCTTTAATTTCATTGATTTACTTTATTAACTCTAAGATTTCTGTTTGGTTCTTTTATATGATTTCTATCTCCTTGTTGAATTTCTCATTCCAATTATGGATCGTTTCCCTGATTTCACTGAGTTGTCTATTTGTATTCCTTTTATCTAACTGAATTTTCTTAAGATTGTAATTTGAATTCCTTCTTATGCAATTCATAGATTTTTGTTTCTTTGGTGTCAGTTACTGGATAATTATTTTCTCCTTTGGTTTATGCTATATCTGAATGCTTTTTTAAAATGTATTTTGTGTTCCTCTATTGATGCTTGTATATCTGGTGGTGTTGCCACCTCTACCAAATGTTGCAGAGTTTTCTTAGGGGAAAACTTTTACCTATGGATAGGCCTTTCGGTGTTAGTTGCAAGCTGTGGTAGCTCTTTCCACAGGAAAGGAGTGGAGTGACATAGTCTCCATACAACTTTGTTAGTTGTGATCCAATGTCAATGATGACTGTATGTACCTTAGCAGTCTTTACTGTAAGAGTTTGTGACAGTGATGGTGGCTGTGTAGTTTATAAGGGCTTTCGATCCTCCTATTTTTGTTTTCCCCTAAGTAGATAATGATAGCCAAGGTTGGGGAACTTTTTTGTGTTAGAAGGCCACATTAATTTAGCTGTATTCAAATAAGGCCACATTTAAGAAACTTCAATTATATATACTTATAAAGTACATTATTTTTTCAAATTCTAACTATAAATACTATGTACTTAATAATTTCAAAAAGTGAAAACTATTTATTAATTTTAAAGTAAACTAACCTTTTAATGGCTTTGTTGTTTCTACATTGTATTGGAAAGCATTTGAATATGATTGCAGTCTAGAGGTCTGCATTTTAAGTTGATCCTCTAGAGAAGTATCAGTCATTTGTGACTTTAAGGGTATCTTTATTTGGGTTAGGTAAGAGAACACAGATTCACAGTGTAATTAGTTGAAAGCAAGAAAGCATTTGGAGGGCATGTTGCCTATGTCATGGGTTTTCTACTTCATTTTTCCATATTTCAATTGAAGCTTTCTTAGCATCAAACAATGACTTTAAAATGACATTTACTGAGTTCAATCAATTCTATCCATAGTTCTTTAGCTACCTTGGTGATATCAACTAGGGGAAGCTGAAATGCTAATTTGAATGTGAGGTCATGATTGTCAAAGTTACTGCATCTTTATTTATATCCTTCAATAATAAGCTTATAACAGATGCATATTCATCCAATGATTCATACATATCATTCTGCTCATCAACAACCTTTGCTAACTAGGAAAAAACATTCATCCAAAATTTCCTTTTGAAGATAAATGATTTGAAAAGAGCTACCTTTCATTGAAATGCTTGAATTTTTTAAACATGTGTCAGATATAGATTTAGTTTTACCTTGCAAAGATATATCCAAATCATTTTGCTTTGAAATGATAGCACATAGAAAAGTTGCATTCCTATATATATATTATTTCAGTAATTCACATTGCTGATCCTGTTCTTCATAAACTTTGACTGTCCGTTCTCACAGAAAGCAACAAGTTATAAAATAGTAGTTTTAAAGATTTTACTGATGTAATATGCAATGAAAAGAAATGAGAGCATCTAGATCTTTTAATTTTTTTTTAATCTGTGCAATGACCCTTCATGTTTTCCTGTCACAGAAGGTGCACATTTGTGTACAAACTTACTAAATTTACCAAATTCAGTCTGACTTCATGACATTCTTCTTGAAAGTTATTGAAGATATCTATTCCCCATATTGAAATCAGAAGACTCCCCAAATCAAGTAACTCCTTAGAGCAAAGAATATCTTCTGCTATAACCAGAATGAAGTATAAAACCTATATGGAGTCAGTCAGTACTATCTGTTGAATCATCTAAAGTAATTGAATAATATATGTATTTCTTTTGAAATATTGCATGAAGTTGTTCTAAGTTGAAGGCTAATTCATGCTACCAGTAAGTTATATTTTTCCTGGAATGAGGCAGTTGTTTATACTTTGAAATGTTATCAGGATCAAAGCTTCCTACAACTCAGTGCATTCTTTCACAATTTCTGTATCAATGAATAGCTTCCCTTTTTCCTAGTATATAAGCTCCTTTATAAGTTGCTTCAGTGGCATTATTTTGATGTCTTATTGTTGCTTAAAAAAATTATATTGCTTTTCATCTATTAATTTCTACAGTATAACCTTTGGCCCCTCTCCCTCCTATTTAAAATACTTGTGGTCCTTATGGGTGTTATAATGCTGATGAGCATTGAATTTCCTTCATGTTCATATTGCAGTATCACAAAGCAAGCACTTCATCTTATCTCTACAGAAACAAGATAATATTGCAATTCCCAATCCTCATTAAAAACTCTCTTTTCTTCCTTCAGCATTCTCTTGCCCTTATTCAACATGATGTGCTGTTATGTAGACAGAATGAAAAAATACTCCGAAGTTGTAAAACTATTCACAAGTTCCACTTTACCCAGAAACACAGAGCATCATTGTCAAAAGCTGATAGCAGACTGGCACATTTGACCCCCATGAACTCAACCAACCAGCCTCATGCTATCATGATGCTAGTCAGGCAGGGAAAATTATAATTAAATCATGAGTATAGCAGCTGTCAATTTATCCCCTATGGCTTACTAATGTTGAAAATGTGCCAATCTGTGAGGATTACTTCATTGAAATGTATTTTATTCTTTGGCATTTTAAATATGTTCATTTTAAAAATAAAAAATGTACAAAAATATATTAATAAAAACAGAAGGATTTGTTATGTAATATTTGGGTTCAGTCAACAGGCTATACTTTGTGGCCTCAGGCTGCAGTTTCTCTACCCGTGAGATGGGATCTCTCTTGCTATCATGGCTAAAATAGTCCACAGGCAGTTATAGTGGTCCTGGACACAATCACGTGTGTCCTGGAGAAGGTGGAGCGTTGATCCTGGGCTTAGGTTATTTTATGATTACTGTGTAGGACTCCAGGTGCAGATTTACTACCTGAGGCATGAGTGGATGTAGTTCTCCCACTATGCTAGGAACTGTTGGTCAGAGGCCCACCAGAAAATGAGTATTAGGATATAGCTTTTTTTTTTTTTAATTAAATCATTGCTGTGGTTTTGACCCTAAGGAGCAAAGTTCTGGGGACAAAGAGGTCTTCTTTGTCAAACCCCAGGGGACAGCTGCAGTTTGTGACCTAAAACTAATAGGATACAGTGGTAGCATGGGCTCTGGAAGACGAGGTGCCACAATGTAATGACCTTGGATCCTGGGATGGTGGAAGTAGCCCAAGTTCTGTGAGGTGATTCAGGGCAGCAGTAGCAAGGACCAAGGAGTGACAAGATGCCCCTGTGAGTGAAGTGAGGAAAGCAGCAGATCAAAGTTCCACTCCTTAGACAGGTGGAGCACCTGGGCAGCCTAGACTGCAGGGGGCCAGCTGTATTTCCTGCAGTCAGGGTACTGCCGTTATTGATCTTAAAAGGGAGGAGCTGAAACAGCTCAGCCAAGGATTGATTTTCTGGGATGTGAGGTGCCACTCCTGCTCCATCCCAGAAAGTGTGGCTACACACGTTGGTAAAACCTCCTGATCCCTGAGGTATGCTGCAGGTGAGTACAACCTCTCTGGTGTCCAGGAAATTCAAAGACCTGGGGGAGGGGGGAGAGATTTCCTGAGAGGTGGCAGCAGGGGGCACAAATGCTCTGGTTTGATAGAAGTCTGAGGTCCTCAAGGGATGGGGTGCTGCTTCAGCTACGGTGCCAGGGCAAAACTGCTTCTGTGCATAAAAGGTTTGAGGTCCCCGTGTAGCATGCTGCCACTCCGCTCAGCCCTGAGGAGAAAGTGTGTGTGCCAGTGACGCCCTGGAGGTGGGAGCTGCAGCACCTCTGCAGAGGCTTGGCTGGGGGTGGGGGGGGGCGGGTAGAGTGCCATGGTGGTAGCAGCTTGGCTCTACCTACAAGGGCACAGGAATGGGCCCCCAAACCTCAGTGGCTGCCTGCCCTTGTAGCAGGAGGCATTCTAATAGAGGATCTGCTCCCCAGATGGGGCAGCATGGTAGAAGCTTAGGTCACTCCTTCTCTGGGCGGAGCTCAGTGCCTGTGATACTACCAGATTTCAGGTTCTTGGTCTCAGCGATTAGAAGAATGAATGGATGGACCAGAAGATCAGTAGTAAGTCAGGATTTATTTAAGGAACAAAAATTACAACAACTGCAAAAATTCCAACCTCCTGGCAGAGAGAACCCAGGAGGGGAACGAGCTCTCCTGATTCCTCTTCCAAGTCCGTCTACGTCTGTCTTTGCTTAGGGGCTTATCCAGTGGCAGGGGGGTTGTTTTGCAGGAACTCAATGTTGGCTCTTAGGGCGTGGGTCCTTGTCAGTTACAGTCAGCTGGCCAGTGAGCTTTCAGGTCTTAGAAACTGACATGAAATTGACCAGTCAGGAGTGTACTGGGGAGGAGACAGCTAGGTGCCAGCATCTCCCCTGCAGGTGTCCAACCAGACAGCAAGCTGGTTCCTCCATCTTCTGCATTATCAACACTTCTAGGGCTAAGGTGGCAGGTCATGGTGCCACCTTGTCCTGCATCATCTGTACTCCAGGGAACTCCCTTGGTTGGGTTCAGTGCCTGTGAGGACCGCAGGTGTTTGTGGTGATAGCGCTGCTTGGGTCCTCTCGGTTGCCCTTTCTTTCCCTTCGGAAAGAAGTCCTGCCTGGCTCCTAGCTGATCCCAGCTGTGGGGACCAGTGTCAACAGCAGTTTCCTTCTTTCTCTGTGTGGCTGTTCTGAGTCAATGCTCTATATAGGGTTTCTGCTGCTGCTCTGCTGCTCTCTGTAGTTGCCTTGTAGTTATTTTTGTCAAAATGAGTTGTTTGGGGTTTTGGGGGGGAGTTGAGGGAAGCACTAAGCACCTCTCATTGGTCATCCTGCTGATATCACACCCCTCTATTTTTTCCTTTTCTTCTCTGAGGGATTTGCCATCCTAAAGAGAGAAAATATGTTCCTCATTCACGTTTTTGTAGTTCTCCTAAATATGTAGCGTCTTGAAACAATATATTGTAGGGTTTTCTTAAGTTTACATAAATGGGCCATCTGTTTTGAAACTTTTTTCACTCAACATTAATTTTTAAGTTCACCCATATTTATGTAAGTATAGCCAGTAATATCAATTTAATTTCAATGTAATATTCAGTTGATCTAATATGTTTCATCTTATTAAATAGTGAAGTTGTTTGCATTTTTTTCTATTAAAACTATTGTAAAAAAAATGCTAGTATGTGTATGCATGTGAAATATTTTTCTAGAATAGAAACTAAAAAGAGAAATTAATAGAGCACAAGACATGCTCATTTTTAATTTTATGAGATAGTGCCAAATTGCTCTTCAAAGTGATTCGTTAAAATAATTATTTATTTGTAAACTCCTATTGTAATTTGTTGTAAGGAAAGCATCGGGATTCTTTTTAATACAAAGAAATCAAAATGTCACATAGGTCATGCTCACTTAATTTGAAATCCCTAGCCACTTTCTTTTCCTAAGATGATTTTTCTATTCACAAACGAGGTAAAATAATTCTACACCTCCATCAAATGCCCTTTTCGGCATTGTAGAAAGACCTCTCTATGAGTGTAGGAAGATAGTATTAAGAGCTCCCATACCCTGATTTCAGAGTATGTCCCCACTAGGAAAATGGTTGCTTGAGCAAATTACAATACATAATTATTGAGAGGGGGAAAAATAACTTATCATGGCCTTTAATAAAAACTTTAAATTTTGGACCAAATTTATTCACAAATCTAGAAGTAGTATAGCATGTTATATAATTTGGAATATGTTGGCTTTTTGAGAATTGGCTAACAGTAAGAAGTAAAGTAACAATCAATAAACAAATATAACATTTTTTAACTTGACCTCTCTTTATTTATTGCTATGATGTAGGAATATTTTATCTTTTCCTCTTTTCTTCTCATCTCTCTTAAAATGCATTTAGATGATAGTTCTTACACTTCAGGGTAATTGACATTTTCACCAAACTTATTAGAAAATGAGGCTATGTATATAACCCTCATATATATATATATTTACATAGTTTAATGAATTGGTGCTTTGTATATAAAATCACTCTTTTTATACATTTGTTTTATAATCTAAAATATGCTTTTAATAATACCTTTCTATGCATGTACACTATTTCTGTTTGTCCTTAAGTTGATTACATTGCCTAATAGTAACTCAACCCCTTTGTTAAATAATCACTTGCATGCTACTATCATTTATGTTATTAGTTACAATGCTGTATGTGAAAAGAAAAAGAAAATCTAGCTCAAAAGAACTTGAACAATAAGCTGATTGACTTAAGCAAATTAAAGTCCAGTGGTTTAATAGGTACTGATACATGAAATTAGTCCTTTAATGTATGGCCTAGGTAAATTTAGAATTCCCTTTAGAGGAAGAACAAGAGAAATTAATGCTAGAAATGTGGCTAATAATGCTCTAAACTACACAAACCTAATAATCCCAGAGTGAGACACCTTTCTGAGTACTTCATCATGGTCAGCCAGATTGTTATAGTTAAATGATAGGAATGAATCTTCTTCTAAATCTCACATATGCAAAAAATATCACATTTTTTTCATTTTCTCATATAAAATGTATTTTCCAACTGAAATTCTTCCACTTTCCGAATTGGCCTGAGGCCTCCATTCCCCTGGGGTTGTTCAACTCTGGAGTGTCTACCATCAGGTTCAAAAGTTAAAGAGTGTATCAGTCTGCTTGGGATACGATAACAAAATACTGCTATAGTATTGTTAGTTATATTTTTAAGATTTATTACTCTTGTTCTCCCTCTGTCTACTGAGTAATTCAAATTTATAAAAATTAAATATATACACACTTTACTAATAAATATTTTTATAAATAAATCTTCCTATGTAGGGTCAATCATAAGGATTATGACTTTACTTTAGTACCTGGCATGGCATTGGGTAATTTCAATACAGATAAAGTAATTACTAGTTTTACCTATTCTATTGTGTATATTGCATACCTCAAAATTAGAAGTTTTCAAGCTATTTTAAAGAGTACAAGAGAGGACAGAGAACAGCTCAGAGATAGAACTACCTGAGAAATTGGCAGAACATCTCCTCAGGTATTCACTATAATACTCATAAGGCATGTGTATAAGAAAACTAACCAAGGCTGGGGAAGGGACCACCCAAAGGTATTAAAACAGTACCCCATGCTCACACAGATAAGAAATGTCTGCCATCTGTTCTCACAAGACAAACTGAAAATTTATGGATTCATAGAGCGTTGATTTGCCATGGTGTAAAAAACATTGTAACTTGAAGATAGAGATAGAAACTATCTGAAAACTAATAGGGAAAAAACAATGTGCCTTCCCCTCCCCAAATGAGCAAAGAATCAGAAATCCTTGGAACAACCAGAAGCAGCCTAATATGTATATAACTGGAG
This sequence comes from Galagoides demidoff, assembly GCA_963574575.1. NCBI lineage: Eukaryota > Metazoa > Chordata > Mammalia > Primates > Galagidae > Galagoides > Galagoides demidoff. The sequence continues at coordinate 28,949 of CAUYQV010153201.1, forward strand.
TTGCCCAGAAGAAAAATGTAACAGAAAAATGTTTAATGAAGTAATAATAAATAATTTTTGTCCATATGCAATGAGAAGTCAAATCAAAGATGCTTCATGAACTCAAAGGACACATAATCAAATTGTTGAAACCCAGTGATTTATAAAGTAAAAATTGAAGTCAACCAAAAAAGAGTCGTGTAATGTACATAGTAACAAAGATCAAGAGGACAACAAATTTCTCATCAGAAACAATATAAGTGAGAACACAGTAGAAAAATAATATTAACCCACAACTATACAACTAATGAAAATATCTTTCAAAAGTGAAGGGGAAATAAAGACTATTAAAATATGGAAATAGTGAAAGAATTCAATATCAGCAAAACTGTACTATAAGAAAAGATAAAATAAAGTACTTGAAGCAGGGATAAAATGATGTCAAAAGGAAATATGGACTCACAAAGGGACAGTACTAAAAATTGTAACTACAGAGATAAACATATTTCTCTTTAATACCTAAAATTTAAGAGATAATTGACTATTTAAAAAATTAAAAATTGTGGAAGTATTTTGGGTTTATAACATAAGAAAAATATATGACAATAATATCATATAAAGTGGGGGAGAAGAAATGAAAGTGTATTATAGGATGATTCTGATACTATATGTGAAGTGGTATAATATAAGTTGAAGGTAGACAATAGTAGGTTAAAATGTATACTGTGAATGCTGAAGCAACCATTAAAATAACAGAACAAGGATTTATAACTAATATGGCGAGAAAGATAAAGCAGGACTATAAAATACTAAATAAATCTAAATGAAGAAAGAGATGAAGATGTGGAACAAATTAAAAACAAATATAGTCAATGGAACCATATTAATCATCAATTTTATTTCATTTTCTTATTCTTTTATTTCATTTGTTTCATTCAAAAAAATCTAAATGAAGAAAGAAATGAAGATGTGGAACAAATTAAAAACAAATATGGTTAACCTAACCATATTAATCATCACGTTGCATGTAAATGGTCTAAATAACTTGTTTAAAAGGCAGAGATTAGCAGATTGGATAGATTGGCAGATTTACTACTTGTAAAATGCTCACTTAAATATTGAGACAAATATAGGTTAAAAGTAAAAGGATAGAAGGAATCATAATATGCTAACACTAATGTGAAGAAATTTAAAATGGCTATATTACGTCAGAGAAAGTATGTTATAGAGCAAAGAATTCTAACAGGGATTTGAAAAAATGTCATTTAATCATGATAGAGAGGTTACTTTGTTAAGAGGAAATTACAGTCTAACCATTTATGCACCTAGTATCAAGGCTTCAAAATATGTGGAATAAAAACTAAGAGAATGGGAATGAGCAGCATACAAATCCTGAGGGATAGTCAGATATCAACAGAAGAAATCAGTATAAATTTATACACATATAGAAACCTCTCTGTGTATACATTTATATGTATATAGCAAGTTTCTATATGTGTATAAAATTATATTGCTATCAACAAACTTGATCAAATTGATAATTATAAAACATTGGATCTGCAAGTATAGAATGCATAATATTTTCAAACACACAGGGAATATTTATAGACCTTAATCTGTGAAATAAAATTGGACACAAGATATTTAAGAAGATCCAAACTCATACAAAGTGTTTTATCTCACTATAAAGATATTAAATAACACCATGAACAGAACAATATCTGAAAAATTTATAAATATTTGGGAATTGGAAAACACATTTCTAAATAATCCATGGGTCAAAGAGAAGTCTCAAGGGAAATTTAAAATATTGTGAACAAAATAAAATTAAAAATAAAACACACCAAAGTTTGTGAAATGTGGCTGAAGCAGTGTTTACAGGAAAATTTATACCATTAAATGTTTATACTTAAAAGATGAAAGATAGAAAATTAGGAACATAACCTTCTACCTTAAAATACTGGAGAAGGAAGACAAATAAGACCAAAAGTAAAAAGAAAAGAAAGGATCAGGATGAAATTGAAGCAGGAAAACAAAAGAGAAATTCAATGAAACCAAAATATGGCTCTGAGAAAATGAAATAAAATTAATAACCCCCTATCTATTCAGGGGAGAGAGAGAGAGACAGAGAGAGAGAAAGAGAAAGGAAAGAGAGGAGAGATGACTAATATCAGGAATTAAATTTGAGACATTCTATTACTTCCACACACATCAATAGAAAAGTAAAGAAATAGGTAATACTTAACTATAAGCAACACTATGCCTGCAAATTTGAAAACTTATAAAAATGGTCCAATTCCTTGACAGGCACAAACTACCAAGACTCATTCTAAATAGGTAACATGAATAGTTCCACAGTAATTAAAAACATCAAATTTATAGTTCAAAACTACCAAAACAAACCCAGATAATTTTCACTAGAAAATTATAACAAACATGTAGGGAAGAAACAATTACAATTCTTCACAACCTCATCCAGAAAATAGACGAGGAAGCACTTCAGAACTAATTTAAGAGGCCAGCAATACCCTGATTACAAAACCAGACAAAGCCATTATAAGAAAGGAAATATCAAATATAGTAATACAGCAAATACAAGATAAGACACCATCCATAAAGACAATACATAGGAGCAACAGGGTTCATTTTAAGAATACAAGATTTGTTCAACAATTAGAAAGCAAGGCATGAGAAAGTAGAAAGGTGGTTACTAGACATTGGGGAGTGGAGTGGAGAGGGAGTGTAGGAAAATGTTGATTAATAGATATAAAATTAGGCTCAGCGCCTGTGGCTCAAGTGGCTAAGGCACCAGCCACATACACCTAAGGTGACAGGTTCGAATCCAGCCCCACCCGCCAAAACAACAATGATGCCTACAACCAAAAAAATAGCCAGGCGTTGTGGCGGGCGCCTGTGGTCCCAGCTACTTGGGAGGCTGAGGCAGGAGACTCACTTGAGCCCAGGAGTTGGAGGTTGCTGTGAGCTGTGATGCCACAGCACTCTACCCAAGGGGGATAGCTTCAGGCTCTGTCTCAAAAAAAAAAAAAAGAAAAAAGATATAAAATTATATCTATACAAGAGGAATAAGTTCTGGCATTCTATAGCATGGTAGGGTGACTATAGTTTCCAATAATTTTTTGAATGTATCCAAATAGCTAGAAAAAAGAATTTTGAATGTTCCCAACCCAAAGAAATGATAGATGTTTGAGTTAATGAATACACGAATTGTCCACATGTGATTATTACACATTGTATACATATATCAAAATATCACGCTGTACCCCACACATCTGTATAGTTATAATGTAAATAAAATATAATTTAAAAATTCTATAATAGATCTGGAAATATTGGCAAAAATTTCAAAATTCAACATTCAACATTCATAATTTAAAAATCCCCAAAGAACTTACTTTGCCTAATAAAAGGGTATTTGCAAAGAAAACCTCAGGTAATATGATTGGTCTATAATCCATTTGGGGTACTTTGCATTTACAATGTGAGATACATGTTTCCTTTTATAAAAATACACTTGTTTTAGCACCAGTTGTTAAGAATATTATCATATCTCCCTTAACTGACTTTGCAGGTTTGTTAAAAATAAATTGGCCCTATTTGTTTGGGCCTATTTCTGGATTCTATAATTTATTATACTGTCCATGCATTATATACATTCACCAAGACCACCACTACTTTAGTTGCCATAGCTTTATTATTAGTCTTGAAATTGAGTACTTTGTGTCCTTCAACTTTATACCTGTTTCAAGAATTATTTTGCTTATTCTAGTTCCTTCACCTTTCCATATAAATGTCAGGATAACCTAATTTATAAAAATTTCTTATAAACAAAATTATTTTGGGGGGATTTGGGGATTAGGGTAAAGCTTTAGACCAAATTGGAGTGAATTGACATCTTATTATTCAGTCTTCTGATCCATGAATGCAGTATGTCTTTCACATGACAGTATATGCACTAGAAATTTGATTTATCAGTGTTCTGTAATGCAAGCAATTTTCATTTGTATGAACTAAATGCTAGAAACAACACAAAGGACCATCAATAGTGAATGGGTAAACAAATTTTGGTATATCTACTCAACAACAAAAAGAATGAGCTATTGATACATAAAACATATCTGACCTTCAAAATAATTACACTGGGTGAAGGAAGCCAGTCAAAAAAGAACACGTTCTGTTTGGTTTCATTTGTTTGAAACTCTGGAAAATGTAAGCTAATCAATAGTGACAGAAAGCGGGTCAATGGCTGTCAGGGGATATTGCAGAATTAAGCAGTGAAGTGTAAAATGGAAGATTTACAAAGGGGCCCAGGTAAACTTTTGGTAGTGTTGGATATACAGTGATGTTTTCATGTACATATACATAGGTCAAAACTGATCTAACTGTGTACTTTAAAGGCTAACACTTAATTGTATAGTAATTTTAATTGAATTAATTTTTTAAATTAAATTGGTTCTGGGTTATTAATAACTTATCAATAGCCACTCTGTCACTTGGTCCGTATTTTCTCAAAAATTAAGTCTAGAGATTTCATGTAGATATCATCCTATGAAACTTCAGTAACTCTATCAGGACCAGTTTTTATTCTAAGGTCTATCTTTTCTAAATATACTCCAGTAGCAAAGTAGCAACATAATCATACATTTATAACTAAACACTTATATAAATTAAAGGGTATTTTTCCCCCTGGAAGTCATAAATTGTAAAGATATATTGCGTTAGGAAATTATAATTTGGAAGAACAGATAGTGCCCCATTCAGAGTGGTTGCTTAGGACATTATAATGAGAGTGTCAAATTTGTCACAGAGTATAGGAGGCACGATGGTTAAATACAATGGAAAGGCCATTAATGTAGAAAGGTTTTAAAACTGTCATCAGATCCATTAAAGTTGATACCAGTATTTTACATAAAAATTGCCTGCTGCGAGGGTAAGGTATCTGAGATCAGATCATTTGAAGAAAATCAAATCAGATTTGTGATTGCTAGATGACACGGCTGTTAAAAGGACAGATACAAATATGTGTGAATAGAAGCTTGATGCATTGAAAGCAGAAATGTCAGGAGAAAAACTTCTCCTTAAAATATAGCCTGATTCTTTGGTTAGAAGCCAAAATAAAATGGAAATCCTTTTTTCAGAATAGACTTGGGGATAATACCTTTTGTCTATCACAGAAAAATATTCATAAACATGTTCATATACTCTGCGCTCAGCCAAGTAATCCAATCAAATAAATCATCAAAGTGACCTTTATTCTCTTCTTTCTTAAAGCTGAACATGGAAAATGCCACTAGAAAGTTGTTTAAACTTTTAGTGTCTCAGTGTTAGGCTTCAAAATAAATATGGTTTCCTTTCCGTATTTTGATATTGACTAAGACGTGTACTTGGACAAAGACCCAATGTAAACAGATTAGTGCACAGTTCCTTTTAACTTTTAATGATAAGGATGCTATTAGTGGGACTTATGTGTAATATAAAAAAACACACCTCTCGTTTCAGTCTGGAGAGAATCAGCCTTTTAGAGCTCTGAAATGAATCTTATCTTGGTAGTTATGCTCATTATTAGCAGAATTGTTAGGGGTTTCTTGGAGGTGATTACATTTCTTGTGCTTAAAGAATAACAGACATAAGGAGAGAACTGAAGGAAGAAGAATGTTCTGCTTAATGGATTAACATGACAGGATTGTAATAAATTTATGGCAGGTCTGTAGTCCAATCTGGCTCATTCTGAAGTCATCTTTATCACTCAACTTGAAATTTCACTCTGGGATCTGCTGCAGTTAGCCTTACTAACCAGAATGAAGGCAAAATCCTATGAAGAGCTCTAGGTTCTTTGCTCAGACAGCTGGAATCTGAATGCCAAAATGTGAAAATGGAATGATGGTAGAATTAGAAAGGAGCATCCTGAAAAAGCCATTCCATCCAGAACAAAAATGCTATTTTTGGGTTTCAGAAGTCCCAAGAATCATCCAAGTCATGCTTTCTTGTCCCTATACTCTCTCCTCAATTAATAATGCTGGCAGTTGGTGGGGGGTCTCAGGAGTGTCCCTTCAGTTGTAGTGACATGGTGTTTGAATCCCCTGGGCCTTTCTTCAATCTTGTGGTCATGTTTTTTTTGTATGTGGATTCCCGCTTAGTCGTACGTAAGTCTGTGTTTGTACAACATACCAATCATAAGGGAGCTTTCTCAGAGGCATTCAAGCCACATAGCATAGCAAAATGTTCATCCGGGAGAAGAAGACTCTAATAGAGGTTTTTTCCCTTCTTCTTTTCTACTTTACTTCCTTTTCAGAATATGTCAAATGAGCCAGCGTTTGCTTCTAAAATAGAAAAAAAAATTAAACTTTAATATAAAGTGGATTCTAACTCAAGAGTACAGTAGATTTTCAGACAAATGAAGACATAACACTAGCAAAGTAGCTAATCAAAGGGAACATTTTAAATGGGTATTATACATCTTTTGTAAGACTATTTAGGGACACGCTGAAGCCAAACAGGAAGAGGAGTAACCTGCCATGCGACTAATCTCTGCGGGTCTTCCAGTAAACATCTCCAGTTTCAGTCATTGTTTCCTAATTCATTACTTGATGTAAATTAAATTCCTTTTACATCACTTTCCTTTGAAAGAAGGAAATTTCCATCTCATTCTGTAACCTTGTTTGCTGCAGACTATCTGTTTTGCTTTTGCACTCGTTCTTGGGAACAGCCCCATGAGCCAGCTGGTATTACCAGGAGATAGTGCACGCTAATGAGACCACACAATCCTCTTGATGGGTCTTAATTCCTCTTCTTAATTCTATTTTGTGGTCTATAAACCATTTTGAACATATGCTACTTTTGGAATTTAATCAGAAATACTCCAACCAAAGAATTTTTCACTTGACATTGTAGGTTGGGAAATTGCTATAAGCCATTTATTAATGACTTCTTATTTTAGTAGGATAACACAATTCTTAGACTCATGTGGTCACTAATGGTACAAAATAAATTACAAAAACCCATCATTATTGTGATTCTGATGGTGACTTAAGATGTAACTTTGTTCTATATTAATGTTTAACGCATAAGACTTTTTTGATTTTTCACATACAAGTGTGTGCATATGTGTGTGTTTAGATGTTTTTAATTAGTGGGCAACATAAAATTTTATCAGTTTATTTTGTTTCAATTCTCTTTATTTTCTTATTATGGTCCTTTAATGCCCATTTAACCCATCATCTTTAGTTCACTGGTATCAGAATGACAAATGATGCATACACTCATTAGAACGAAAATTCCTTTCATTTGTTCAATAAAAAGACTTTCTAAAAATATAATAAAATGAAAATGTCTGTATTTTACATTTTGATAACATTTTCAGTATCTTATAGCCATTTGCAAATGTACTCTTCTGCCAAAACTGAAAATACTTTAAGTTAAAAAAAAAATGAAACACCTGTTTGGGGTCCAATTATGAATTACAGAGAATTATCATTTATAATTACTAAATAGCTCCAGAATTCCCATTTAAGTCAAATCAACTACACTTGAAAATAAACCCAGAATTTAAATACTATCATCATTTATAATTCATTCTGCTTCTGCACACAAAAATAAGGCTCAATTCAAAAGCAAGCCTTGGGTAGGATATGTGCTTTACAAATCTTACTGGGTGATTTTAACACAAATAGCACCAAATTTTGAAGACTTAATGAGAAAGGTTTTTTTTTCTTATATCACAATTTGAAAATTAATCATAACTTTTCTCGATAGCTCCTTTACATCCCATCCTAAGAAAAGATAACCTGCAATGATTCCAAACTTCTTTTTACTGTTATCAGGTAAGCCTTCCATCAGACCCCAATATGAAGCCATATATAAGAATTGTTAAGAATAAAATAACTACTTTTAATTCAAAAGAATGAGCGTAATTAAATTTCAAAATCTAAAACAGATATAGCTACTACTCTCGTACATTAGCAGAATCAATGATCCGCAGAAATCCGATGCTAATTTCTGAGGCAAAATTACTAAGGGTCTGACTTTTAGACCTCAAATGCACTTAATGTTCTCTTGGGAAAGACTAAAGTCTCCTAGCATCAATCTTTAATCGGTAGGTATGTTTTAGCTTCCTCCTGGATACTACCGATCAGTAATTTCAACATAGGGAGCATTTATGTTGATTTAGAGAGAAGACATTTCACTCATTAATTCATGCCATATATTATTATAATGATTATATATTTATTTTAAAAGGCATTTACCTATATGGATAGACACATGAGCTGCTAGAAGAAGCAGCAGCCACCTTTTTAAATTCCGTTTTGTTAACCAAGCTTCCTTCTGTACACGATTTTTAGACATGTTTGTTTATTGCTGCTTAAAATAAGGTCATTCATAGACTTGCTGAGTATAGGAAATTCTCTTACTCTAAAAATTGCCTGATATAGCACATATTCTGACCAAAGCACACATTGCAGTATTGATTTATAGAGGAATATGACAATAGTTCAGGTTAGGTAGATGGCAAGGTTTAGCACTCCCTTAGGAGTCTCTGGGCCTGTGATGATTTACGGTCAGTTGAGTGCATTTTGAATTGAACCATGTGTGCATCAAAAACAAAACCATAAATTTCTGTGTTGTGTTTTTTTTTTTCAGTTTGTATGTCCCTTGTTTCTTTGCATTTTTCCATGTAAGGTAGTATTGGTTTCGAGCCCATAAAAAAGGTATGGAATCTTTGGGCCCATTTTGGGAATCAGAATAATTCTAGAAACCCTCACTAATCATTGGTAGAGATAATTAAAAATCCCCTCTGCCTTGTGATTGGCGTATGACTCTGGGAAGGAGTAGCTTAGTATACATATACACCTCATTTCCAGCTCTTCTTCTAATAGTAAAGAGATTATTCAAACACAGACTTTGGAATTGGCAGAATCATTTTTGAGTTTCAGCATTGGCATTCATGAAGTGTGTGACTTTGGGAAAGTCACTAAAATCTTTAGACCTCAGTGATATGCCCTACAAGAATGGAGTTAATGATTGCATCAAATTCTTAGCATAGAATTTGAACATAGGATAAATTGAAGAAACAATAAATGTAAGGAAATTAGTATCTGGCCCACACTGTTCAATAAATATTACTGTTACCATTATTTCTGAAAGTCATAATTTTTGTCAGCTTTATTACAATAACACTTACCAATAAATTGTTATAATGTATATTGCAGCATAATCATGACCAAAGTCATAAAATAGAACATTCCCATCATCCTGAATACTTCCCATGTGCAGTCATGGACTTAAAGAAAATTTCATAGCATCTGGTCTCGTTCATTTATTTTATTGATTAAAAAAGTTAGGCCCACTAAGGTGCAGAAAATTTTCAATGCTCACTAGCCTCAACAGTGTCAAAATCTGTTAAATATCTCTTTCTTTCCTTGGAATCAATTATCTTCTACTTTACCGTACTGGAGGTTTTCTGGGTTTTTTGTTTGTTTTGTTTAAGTTATATCTGTGTGTTCCATAGGCCATTATATAGAACAGAAACATTTTCAAGGAAGGCTAGAAATCATACAGAGCTATCCAAAGAAACAGGGTAACATGTGCGTGAAGGACCAGTCCACAGTAAACACTGCCCTCTCAAAATTTGAGCACTGGAGACATCACTTGGTCTTTCAATCTGGAAATTACTATAAAATTTTCTTTATCATTAGAGTTCAGAAATTTCAATAATGTATCCAAAGGAAAACATATTTAAGAGAAAATAATATGCAAATTAGACAACTAAGGTATGAAACTTGAGAGTGAAGTGAATGTAAAATAGAATAAGACAATTATGTTAGAAAAACATGGAGGACTCTCCCCATCACAAACACAAAGCAAAAATCACATGTTCTTTTTTTTTTTTTTAATTCAAACTCTGTTGTTCTTGGGAAGATCTGATGTGTCTTTGTTGGAAGACCTTGGCCTAGTGCATGACAAGTTATGATGACCTTGTATCCTTGCTTTGATTGGGCTTTTTAAGCATCATAGAGCTTGTCATCAGAATCACAGAACTTTAGCAGTGCTGGTTTTCTTCAGGAAAAAGGGCAGGCCTCAGACCCCCTAACATCTTTTTCTTAAAAGCCTGGGTGACAGAAATGATATCTATGCACAATAGATAAAAATTGTGACTTTCTAACATTTTATCACATATATTTTAAAACAATTTTTAAAAACTATGAATTACCTTGTACATTTTAATACGACATCCAAGATTTCCCAACATTTTTACATAAGTTTCAAGAAATGTATTAACTAGTTTCAAAGAGCTAGGATTTTTGTTTGTTTGTTTTGGGGTCTTTTTTTTTTGAGACAGAGCCTCAAGCTGTCCCCCTGGGTAGAGTGCTGTGGCATCACAACTCACAGCAACCTCCAATTCCTGGGCTCAAGCGAGTCTCCTGCCTCAGCCTCCCTAGTAGCTGGGACCGCAGGCGCCCACCACAACACCCAGCTATTTTTTTTTGTTGCAGTCATCATTGTTGTTTGTCAGGCCCGGGCTGGATTCAAACCCGCCACCTTAGGTGTATGACTGGCACCTTAGCCACTTGAGCCACAGGTGCCGAGCCAAGAGCTAGGTTTTTTTAAAAAATTAATATTTAAAATCTAATTTGTCTTAAAGAAAAAATGAAGTCACTATTTCAGATATTTTCAGTGAACTAATATCATTGTGATCTGGTACTCACTCACATCCATTATGGGAAAAATGGAACAAGGTGTCTTTCAGAGACTTGGCATCATTCTGATCCACCTCACCATATAAACTTATCACTATAAAATAAATGTCATGGTATGAAAATATTTTCTAGATCTTTCCATAATGCTTAATAGCAGCAAAAACACAGGTAAATATGACTTAGTGTATCATTTTCTATGCATATCTGTGTTGACCAAAGAAAAATAAATTTATTATAAATCCTGGCAAGTATTCATCAACGACAATAAGTAAAAATGTTATCAAGAATGTGTTTTGTAATGAAATAGATAATTCTTTTATTTTGTTCAGTTAGTTTTTATACCCTCTATGAAAACAAAACAGGATTCATGTCTGTTCTCACTAATGTGTTCAAGCTAAAAAAGTTAAATTCATAGAAGCAGATGGTAGAATAGAGGTTATACAGACTGAAAAGGGTGAGGAACTAGGGATGGGGGAGAGGTTAGTAAATAGATACAAAATTATAACTAGGTAGAAGGAATAAATTCTAATGTTCTATAGCAATGCAGGATGACTACAGTTAATGATAATTTATAGTATCAAGTAGCTGCAAGAAAGGATTTTGAAATTTCCCAAAACAAATAAATAAATGTTTGAGGTAGTAGATATGATAATTATCCAGATTAATCATGATACATTATTTATAAGTATCAAAATATCACTCTGTATCCCATAAATATGTACAGTTATTATGCCCATTAAAGTTAATTAATTAATTACTCTTTAAAAATAAAGCTGGGTTCAGGATAAATTCTGTCCCCGTGTTATACAGACACTCATTAAGATAACTTGTTCTCACATGTAAATAGATCAGCATAAAAAGAGTTTTGTTAAAGCAGTGAAACTCAATTTATTATTGAACTATCCTCAAATTATTAGACAAAAATCACCAATTCTCATTAAGATAAATCTATAGTGATCTGATTAGTAGATTGGTTTTTTCCTCCAATTTTGTTTGAAAGCAAAGAATTAGAACCCCCCTGTTTGTCATTATACATTACTTCCCAGTTATTGCTGTTGTTGAAAATATTACTTTCATTAGACCTTAACCCACAGGTAAGGTATAAATGTTAAAAATCCCTTTGCACAAAATTTATGAATTTCTTTTGTAAAATAGGAGAAAGGCAATTATGAAAGAGACATTGCCAAAAAAAAGATGGTTAGAAACCTCAGGCATGATTGGCCTCTAGAAAATTATCAGGCAAATCAATCCTAGGAAACTATACATATGGCAGTAGAGAATTTGGAAATAGATTTTCTTAAAAATATTCATGCCAGAATGCCTGGTGCAAAATATTCATGGATTCTCAGGGGAAAGCATATTCCAATATGAAGATCACTGAAGCTCTGAAGTAAGAGATGTAAGACTAAGACTAATTTTATCTATGAAAATTTTTTTCTTATGTTTCACTTTAGACCTCTATTAAATACATCATCAGAAGTCTACCTGCTTCCTCACAACTATCCTCACTAAAATATGATATTATTAATATTTTTGAAGCATGAAAGAGTAAAAAAAAAGTCACATACGATTAACTAGAAATAAGATTAACTCAACATTGCACCTATGGGTCAATAGAAAAAAAAAGATTACTCAAAGGTAACTTCCAGTTTCTGAAACACCTAAGGAGTTTAGAAGTTGCCACTCCCTCCTTATAACAAATAAAAAGCTGAACAAATTAGAAAGTTTAATTATCCACAAATCCATCAGAGAAATGATGTCACAGAACAAGGCCCCCAGAATTAGAGAGACAAGCAGATATATAAAATCACAACTTTCTGGAGCAAACATCTTCCCAGGAAGCAGTATCAGACTAAGAAAACCTCAACTTTAATTGACAAATCACTGGAGGCCACTAGGGCAGACAATTTTGACAGTTAAAAACTCCAAGAAAAGGGATATCAGCAAGAGGACAGAATAGGAGGTCACAACCTTCATTAGCTCCAACAGAAAATTCAGCTAGTGACTATTCATGGGTAAGAACATCTTGGTGAAAACCCAAAATTTGGGAATGAGCCCAAGACACCTGTGTGGAGCCCCAAATTGAATAAACTTCACATTGCAAAGACAAGAGAAATGGTCTCAGTTTGACAACATTGCCCTTTTCCTCAACCCCCCAAGTCAGTATACACCACATAGGGTGTTTCTCCAGGGTCTGTGATTTTTACAGTGATAAAAGAGAACTCCAGGTGGACATCCAGCTTCCCAGGTATTCCATAATGCTTCATAGGAAGCCTACTTCAGTTTCACCACATGGGAATGCAAGCAGTAACATCCTAGTTAGGTCACCTGGGATCAGGTAGAAACAAAGTGAGGAGGAGGAGCTCACCATGACCAATGTACAGATCTTTTTGACAGTTCTGTGTACCTGCCAGAGATGGTGTCTGGTTAGAGGTAGCAACATAGCCCACACACAGAGTCAAAGTATTTGCTCCCAGCAGTGATTGGAAGTTCTACCAGCCTGAATTCCTAGATGGCCAACCTCCAGCCCTTACCTTGTACTCTACTCTAAGATCTCACCCACAGAAGAAGAAAATTTCCATAGCATACTTCATTAAAGTACAGGGGCCTCATTCTGTAACACCCAGGAGTTTAAACAGCACTCAGCTTACTCTTAACCACCCCCCAAAGGTGAGCCAATGAGACTCAGCTTTAGACTCATTAGAAATGCTCTATTATGTGTTTCTAATGAGCATAGCAGCTAGTCCCCAACCATCCTGAGCATCTACTCCACCTAACACTGAGGGCCTTCTTAGAAGCCTGTCCTTATGCAGAACTCAAAAAGAAATACAACTTAGCCAAGAAATATACTCTGTGGCTCAGTCAGAGGTTATTGAAGTGCCCATCTGATAGTTCTTTTTGTCCACCAGAGCCCAGCTATGTGTCCCATCCAAACTCAGAACAAAGACAATAGCCCAGCCATCTAGAGAACATGAAAGCAAGCTCTGCCTTTCCAGTGCCACTACCAGCTGGCCCATCCAGAATCACAGAATAGACACAATAGTGAAGATCCGTCTCTGACCAAAGAAGACCTATAAAGCCAGAAGTGATGGCTGTGTCCTGAAGTGCACAGACAGCAAAATGAGGACACAAGGATTACAAAGACCCCAAAATTCATAATATATCAAAAAGAAACCAAGAAATTCTAAGAATAAATCCTAAAGTAACAGAAATCTGTGAAATAGCAGACAAAGAATTTAAAATAATCCTTTTAAAGGAGTTTGGTGAACTACAAAAAATAAACAGATAAAAATTTATATAATAAGTTAACTGATGACTCCTTACTGAACCTCAGAGTCAAAGCATTCTATAATAGACATACTCTTTTTTGACAATGTGAATGTTACTTTCTTTGCATTATTATTATTGCTTAATATTTCTATGCAGCAATCATCTTATTTTCTGAATGTATTTATCTTCGTTCTTTATGAAGTTTTTATTTCTAGTCCTTATCTTAAACATTGTTATTAAATTTTAAGCCTTTTTAATTTTGTGAAGGCAAAAAGTGGAAACCTAATAAACACATGTATATGTAAAAAAAAATAAAATCAACATTATATATTACCATGCTAAAAAAAACAAATAAAATAAAAAGTTGTATAAAACCTAGAAAACAATACATGAAGAAAATTAAAAGTTTGACAGCAAAACAGAAAGAGCTCACAAATAGAATAATGAATGAGAAAGAATATATATGGTTGTTGTTGATCTAGAAGCTAATTGTATATCTGCTGGTGGTGACAAACAGCTATTGGTTTCTACTTGAAGCAGTTATCAGAACTGCTGATAGGACTCAACACAACAAGAGTAACCGCAGCTAGAAATAGCAATGGTAGAGAGACCACATAACCTTGTTTCTATTTTCCACTAATGTTGAAGGAAGAGGCCTGCTGCCTTTGTTGAATTCATATAGGTGTAAAGGTGCAAAGCAATAATCTTCAACATTATCTTCAATTGAGATTATATCATATTGTGTTGCTCAAAAAAAAAAAAAAATGTGACTTTGAAGGCTCAGAATTCCAAGGTAGAACCTTGAGTAAATTATGTGAGCCAAATCAATGAGTTCTCAAATTCCAGGCTTTATGTTGTGACCCATTTAAAAAAAAAAAATAGGTAGATATGCCAGATGTGAAAGTCCACTGTCAGTGTGGATGTTTTAGGTAACATGCTTTGGGCCATTCTAAATTCATTTACTCATTTTTCTAGTGATAACAGATTTCTGAATGAATCAAAACTAACCATCTAAATAGGCAGACCATTATTATTAGGTTTCTAGTTGCACCTCTAACATGAAAGACAGTTGTTTATAGATTAAGACTTATTCCCTAATTTCAACTTTATGGGAAAAAATATTTTAAATTTAAGTTACTATAAGAAAATTAAAGATTTAGAGTGTAGATATACTTTTGAAACCTATTTTTTTTATTGATAGGTTGCTCTAGATGATAAGCCATTAAACAAACAGAATCCTAATTTTCAATACAGAAATAAATATGATGTTAATTATTGACTTGGCTTACAGCCTATTTCCAGACTAATTTTCAGATTATTTCTTTAGACATGTCAGACTGTGCAAAAGACTGAGTAACTGCAGTTACTGAGTTCTGTTACAAAATTATAGTAAGCTCTATAGATTGTATGATCTCAACTCCTCTCTGGAAAATGTTCTTGTGTACACATGTATATGTGAAAATATTGGAAGAGAACAAATGTGTGAAATATTACTGGCTAAGAATATAGGTCATTTTTAAATTTTCTCTGTGCTTTTCTGTATTTTATAAATGTACCATGTGTGCATAAACAGGTTTTAATATCAAAGATTATAAATAGATTGACATGGAAAGAATAAAAGGACAAGATTCTGACTGAATTTTTATAGATGACAAAGACATGGAATCAAATGAGGCTTAAGTTCTAACTCGACCAGGAGTTGCTATATTGTTTTAAGGAATGTTGTTCTGTGACATAGCCCTTCTGCAATATTGGGTGGATGCATTGCAAGGGAGGTAACTGTGTGAGCCTTTAGGATCTTCTATGTATAGTTTTACTTCTTCAGTGAGCTGCGTGCTTACGGGTTACGTGTAGATAAAAGGTTCCATGCCTAACCTTACCCCCTGCTTCTCCACTTTTCCTACTATTTATCTGAGTATTCTTTCTCTAAGGCAAGCAAATCTTTCAATTGTACCAATGAGCAGGAAAGTAATTAAGTGGGTGAGAAATACGCCCAAAGTCCATTTCAGATGGAGCTTTATTCCAACCATTCAATTAGTTGAGAGTCACTAAGCTGGAAATAAGTAGGACTCCAAATACTTTAGTAGAGTAAAAATAGCTGGGACAACCCTCTCATTACACAATAGGAACAAATAAAACTATAAATAGTCACGCTGGGACACTCCAGCCCAGGTGATAATCCCAGCAAGAAAAACTCTGGAACTGGCTTTCCGTCGCACTAGCTTGAGGGACTTGGGAGAGCTTGCCTCTAAGTTCTGCCCCAGCAACAGATGAGACACTACTAAACAAACGTACTGATCTCCAGAGAGAGCTCATGGAGCAACATAAAGAAACATTCAGGTGGTCCTTATATAACCATGTAGACGGTCAAATTCTCAGTAGTATGTTTGAGAGTGTGATTTTTCTAACGGATTTTCTCACATGTGCTCTTCACTCATTTTTTTTTTCATTCATCTATTTACCAAACATACCTTGAGCACTTCTTTAAAAATGTCAAGTCTTGTAGACAGTTTTGAGGGACAATTAAGAAGGCAAAGAACTTGGGATGGGCAAGTTTGGGTTTTGAATTCTGGTTCTGACATAAATAAGTTGCATGGGGCAGACCCAGGTTTTAGAGGCCTGGGGCTTCTATAATTTCTGAGTTCTTCTCTAAGAAAAATATATAAAATGAAGACTACAGGTTCATGCAATCGAGAAGCCCCAATGCTTAACTTCATCAACTTCACAGAAATTCACATTTGTAGTGGAGTTTGATCTTCTGCCTCAGTGTTATGTGAACTTAAACAAGTTATTTAGCGTTCTTGAGACCCTGTTCTCTCTTGTGTAAAATGAAGGCAAAATACGTTCCTTACGTGACAGTAAAATTGTTATCAGAATTTCTTTCTTCAGTAGGTCCTTGGTCTGGGGATTGAAGAATAAACCCAGGGAACGCAGATCAGTGGTAAGATAGGATTTATTAGAAAAGAATACAGAAAAAGCACCAGGCAGAGGGAAAGACTCAAGTTGGAAAATCTCCACTGGGGTCCTGTTGTCTAAGGGTATATATAGTCACATGGGTCCTTTGTAGTTACATTTGGTCAGGACTTGGTAACAAATGAATGCGTACAGTCCTTCTCTTGGGCAAGGTGAATGAGCCATTCCCTTCTTGAAATTGCCCAGGCCAAGGAAACTTACATGAAATTGTCCAGGCCTAGGAAATGGGGTTCCCCCTTCCTCCCTGAATGTATTAACCCTTTATCACCCTTGGGCCTATGAAATGCTCACAGGGGAGGTGGTGCAGCCAGAGGAGGGCTTTCTAGGTCCAAAGGTGTTTCTGGGATTGGCACGGGCAGCAGCCCAGCCTGTGCCATGGTCTCCCTCAACTTACCAGGGACAGGGGGCCTTCCTCCCTTGTTCTCTGCTGCCCTTGTTTCTCTAGCCCTCTCCTCCCCACATCCTGCCTCACCAACACCTCCAGGGCAGAGATGCAGAAGGCAAGGCAGGTCTTCCAAAGTGGCCAGCATGACCCTAGCTGGGTGCCACCCGCCATGTATCAAAATGAGACCATAAATGTATGTAAAGTGCTTTGCTCAGGGCCTGGTGCAGGGCAAGTGCACGGGAAATGGTAGTTGATGATGCTGCCGGGGAGCAGGCTGAGAGGTCAGGCTTTTAAAAGCTTATACAGACCACAGCAATCCACTGCAGGTCCCTTCATTTTTCTTCCCCCAGGAAAATGCATACAGTCTAGTTGATTTCCCAGAAGCCCAGACA
Organism: Galagoides demidoff; assembly: GCA_963574575.1. Classification (NCBI taxonomy): domain Eukaryota; kingdom Metazoa; phylum Chordata; class Mammalia; order Primates; family Galagidae; genus Galagoides; species Galagoides demidoff. The sequence goes on from CAUYQV010153201.1 coordinate 46,660, forward strand.
AATGCTAGAGTGATCGAGTAAGTTTAAACAACGGAGAGACCCTCTGGAAAGGAATAAAAGAGTGCACCTGGCCTTAGGTCGTCTTTTCTGTTGAGTTAATTGGATTCACTGAACTGACTTTCGAAATGACAAAAAGCAAATGTTTGAGATAGAAACCTTCCCTCAGTCAAGCAGAGCACCAACATTTCAAATAAATATTTTGATCAAACATTTCATCACATAGATCCTGTTTGCCCACAAAAATGCTCTCACACCCATGTGGACTGGTTTTCTTCTTCCCAAAATATTTGCTTGGCATTTCCTGGACATAGATTGAGAACACCAAAAAACAAACAAACAAACAAAATACACTTATTACTTTTGTTCTTTTCTTTTTTGTGTTTCTTTTTTAAACTATGCATTATCCAGACTCACTGTTGTTTTTTAAATACTATTTAAAAATTATTTTATTTGATTAAGGCCAATGGTAGGTGATGAGGAGTATTTTGTTCTCTGAGTGAATGAAACATACTTTTTCATTATGTTCTCTGGTTCACTTCTTTACTTTCTAGCATGAAACTCACAATCTTTCCCCGCCCTTCTGTGTTTATGCCCAAGTGTGCATTTATCTGCCCTCTTCATAGGTTTAAATCATCTTGATTCTCTGGTTAATTCAATAAAACTATTTTCACCTAATGTTTTGGGTTCAGAAATGCAAAGAGAAATAAGCTACAATCTCTTCTCTCAAGGCACATGGGAGTAGTGATTCTACTATATTATGAAATATCTTGTAACAGACATATGTCCTGTATCTTAACTATGGACAATAAAATGCCTAACTGTGCCAAGGAATGGTATAAGGTTAGAATGGGTGAGAAAAAAGAAGTCACAATGAAGTCACATCGTAGAGAGTGAAGTTTTACTAAGAGAAATAGCGATTGTCAAGAGGTACGCACATATGCAAAGATCTTTTCAAGAAATTACATGGCACATCCGGAGAAGTATGAAGAACTCAGTAACGCTGAAGCATAAGATATGCATGAGACTAGAAAATTAGGCTGCACCTGGATTTTTAAGATTTCTATCAAGATGAGTTTAGTTTTTATTCTGTAGGAAATTAAGTAACTTTTGGGGTAGGATTTGTATCTTGAAAGCTCAAGCTGGCTACAAATTCTGTGTTAGAATGGGTAGACAAAGAGACAGGGTAGGGAAATCTCTTACAAAACTATTAGAGAAGTAAAAGAAAAAAATGAGGGTCTGAGCCAAGGTTGAGACAATGTGGAAGGGAGGATGAATTCAGATGTTATGTAGAACTAGCGTGGAGAAAGATGGGAGACTGATAAGTCATGGTAGATTCCCGGATTTTTACTCTCTCTAGTCATCATTTATAGAAATTAGACACTCACATGGAGATTGTATGCCTCTTAAGTTACGTTGTGTGTGTATTTTGTGATAGAAATTCCTGAACAAATGGCACCACTAAGTGTGTTTCAGCATTTATGAATCTGTTATTAATATTTTATCATTATGTTCCTAATAGAACATGAGGCCAGAAAGTCTCATGGCAATTTTCAGAAAATCTGTGATCCTTTACAAATTTTATATCCCACAAGAAAAGTTGCCAAACTCTATGAATTTCTTGATAAGAAGCACTCATGTATCAAATTTTAGTTTAGCCATAATAGTAGGTAGAACCATTGCAAGATGTTTCCCCATTTCTTTTCAGTATGGTGTTATTAATGTTTTGATATTAATTATTAAATACATATGAAATTATATTTATAATGCATTGAAGATCTAAAGAATAAAAACAAAAGGAACCACCATGTATTCCCCCACTCCACTCTAGAAATGGAATGTGACCAATACTTTGAAGCCTTTGGATGCTTCTCCCTGATCTATTACCTTCCCTCTACCCACATCACTTTCAGATGACTTCATAAAATCTGTTAATACAGAGTTAGTTTTCTTCTTGCTTTTTGTTTCCAGTTTAACCACATATATATCATTAATCAATAATGATCATTTTACATATAAATTAAATCCTACTTAGGTACTTGTTGTGTTGTTTTTTTTTTTTTTGGCAAACAACATACTTCTTAGATTCATACATGTTGATTCACATAGTTATGATCATGCTTTGACTCTTTGATTACAAACACACCCTGATTTGTTTATCTATTCTTTTGTAGACTGATCTACTATGAACAGTCACACTTTGAACATTCCTTCTTATCATATGATACATGACAATAGCTAATCAATTGTCTTTTGCTTAGAACTCCCTGTTGTAGTATCTTTTCCCATCATTGATTTTCAAAGATTTAAGACTCCTTATATTTAAGGGCATTTCTTATTAAATTTATACACCATGACTCTCAGTCCATGTATCCCCAAACTTCTATAAATACATGTTTGCATATTATTATTATTATTAACTAACAAATTCATTAACTCCTGGAAGAAAAAAAATGCTGTCAACTAGAATTAGATCATCACTGTTATAAGAAGAAATGAAAGGTGATGCTACATTTGTAGAAAAAATGGAACTTGATTAACATGAGGTATATACTTAGAAACAAATAAGAGTCACTAGGAGAGAGCAAAGTATAAGCAGGAATAGTTCATACAGAAATAGTACCATGTGATTTAAAAAGCAGCGGTTGCTGGGAGGGATTAAGAACCTTAAATGGAGGAAGAAGGAGAGGAGGTGGGATGAACAGGGCCTATACCTTTTCCGGGAGAAGGCATGATAGTGAAGAATACTCTAGTCCTGGAAGACTGCCTGGGAACACATGTAGCCAGGGGAATGGCATGTAACAATGGATATATGACTGTACAGGGCCTAACAATGTATTGGATGCTAATGTTAAGTGAAAATTAGCATAATTGTGGGTCAATAGTACCTTGGAAGATTCCAAGAGGTCTAACAGGACTGTTAGAATCACAATTTGTGAAGTAGAAGTGTCTTTCTTTGAGAGCTTCACTAATCCTAGCTCCTTTGGTGAGTGCTGGTTATCAGCCCCTCCATGCTTCCTGCTCCACATCCTCCAGTTGAGCACATTTTCATTTCCTATTCCCACAGTAAACTTATACACCACCCAACCTGAGAATGTCTCACTCAGTGTACCCTCAATGTTGATCAAAGCATAGAAATTACTCTCATAGGTATACTCAAGCATTGACTTCTGAGGAATGGGACTTTTTTTTTTTTTTTTTTTGCAGTTTTTGGCCAAGGCTGGGTATGAACCTGCTACATATGGGGCCAGCGCCCTACTTCTTTGAGCCACAGGTGCTGCCCAGAATGGGACATTTTGTTACATAGTTGTGTTGGGTATGTAAGGTGACCAGACATTCCACTTTTTAACAATTTGTCCCACATCCCACAGCATTTTTAAAAAGTCATGATTTTTGGAAAGAATGCACGACAAGCTAGGGAACAGTGGGAGAACAGGAAGGGAATATATGGTTTTCAGGTGTCATGTGGCTATTTCACCAGGATATGAGTTTTATATTATTTTTGTTAATTTTATAATGTTAAACTTTAATAGTAACAAATAATTGTTGAGAACT